>RJWJ010006179.1:0-63770 GCA_004363605.1 Indri indri
TCAATACATGAGTGGATTAGTAAAATGTGGTATATGTATACCATGGAGTACTATTCAGCTTTAAGAAACAATGGTGATATAGCACCTCTTGTATACTCCTGGATAGGGTTGGAATGCATTCTACTAAGCGAAGTATCCCAAGAATGGAAAAACAAGCACCACATGTACTCACCATCAAATTGGTAGTAACTGAACAACAATAAGTGTACATATAAGAATGGCATCTATTGGATGTCGGGTAGGGAGGGAGGGGGAAGGGGGAGGGGCGAGGGGAGGAGGGGACAGATATATGCATACACAAAGAGTGCAATGCGCACCATCCGAGAGATGGACACGCTTGGGACTGGGACTTGGGGGGAAGGGGAGGCAAGGACAACATACGTAACCTAAACATCTGTACCCCTATAATAACAAACAATAAAAAAAAACCATACTTCTATTATATTTAAGTTAAAAAAAAAAGATGAAGAAAGCAGAACATGGAGAGGTTACTTAACTTGCCCAGTAATGCAGCTATAAGTGGTAGAAAAAGGATAAAAACAATATTTTCTTAACTTTTGAATTAGGTGTAATGCTACTCGTCTTGATTCTGCTACCTAGCTGTTTTTGGAAGTCTCATTTCATTTATTCAAGAGTATCTCATTTGTTGGATAATCATAATAATATACGAACTACCTGTATCTATAAAATTTGTGAGGGAAAAGGGTGTAGTAAAATATGAAGCAATATGTGAAAAAGCTCTTTATTTACATAATGTGTTAAATGAATAAAATATATAACTTGCATGTATATCATTTCATTTAATATTTTACTATTTTCATGCTTAAAATATATTTATACTACCTCTTACACATATATATTTAATATACATACACACAAAAATAGTATTAAATCAGTCATTTCCATGGGTGATAATTATATCATTTTTTCTATTTTCATCATTCATTCACTTCAGGCAAAACACCAACCTTTCTTCTCTGCCTTTCTTTCTTCCTGACTGCCTTGATGTCTTGTTTCTTTCCTTCATTTCTCATTTTATTATTTCCTTTCTGTCATCTCTTCTATTATTCATTTAAGCATTTATTTATTTAGTACCAACTGTGCTGAGACACCAAAACTGTATGATTGACAGTCCCAATTTCAAAGCCCAGAATAAATTATGAATGACTTTGGTTACTACGTCTTGGTTGCCCATCTTTTCAGTGGGAATGACAATACCAGTCTCACAGCACTGCTGGGTAATGGGATGAGGGAAGCATGCGGAACAGCATCTGGCACACTGTACATGTCAATGTAAGTGTAACACATTACTCTTCCTTGTCAGAAACTGTAACAGATACGAATAGGTTGACATGAATAAAATATTTGATGGCCCCTGCTAATAACATCTAATAACCCAAGGTCTGCAGAAACAAAATCATAGTCCAACATGAAAAACAAATAACAGTAATAATAAACGCGTTTGATTACCAATGTAGCTAAATACTACAGTAACATAGAAGAGAAGCTGTCTGGTATAATGGTAAAATTCTTCACAAGAAATAAATATTTTTAGGTCTATGAAGTAGCTATTGTTTTATCTAATTCCATGAGAGGCTCTTGTAGGTATAGAACCAGACACCGATACTCCCCTGTTGGATTACCATGGAACATATCATGAAGCAAACTAGAAATGCATTCAATTTTGCATCTATAGACATTTGCTCTGTCAGTAGGATTGCCAACAAGGTATTATAATCCCAAAGTTAAACTAAAAATAACAACTGTGATTAAACAATTGCTAGGACAAGACAAGACGTTATGAACACAGCTAACAGGGGATCCTATCTTATGGAGCCCCTATGCAGTGAATGGACTCAGTTTAAGGAGGGCTTTAGAGAGAAAGTAAAGTTAATCTGATTCCTGAAATATAAGCAGGAGATAACCATCGGATGTCAGGCTGGTTTAGGGGGAAGAATGCTACTGATATTAAAGTGAATCTCTTCTCCGAAATTATTTTGAAACTTAGTATTTTTGTGTTAGTGTGTTAGCTACAACTATGTAATGGAACAGATATTTTCATTAGTTATAAAGGTTGTACATGAAATCACAAAATATCAATCTCTTTGAGTTTACAGTAGAGTCCATATTTGTGCAGTAGGTCCATATTTGGAAATTTCCCATATAATGATTAGGTACAATGTTCCTATATAAAATGCTAAACTTCCAATTCAGTTAATCAAACTAAATAATATATTTTTTGAAAAAATAGTAAGCCTATCAATGCTATCTTTCACCTTTATAAAATTTGGGAGTACCTTTATAACCTACAAAAATTTCCTAGGAAATAAGAAATTATTCTGTATGCTTCTTTGAATGACCACAGTGTCTGCAGTCATACCCTAAATAAGCATATAATTCTATAGAAAAATAAAAGAAAAAGGGGAATAAATCATTTTTCTTAATTTGCATCAAAGCAGTAAGAGAATGAGAAGCATGTGGCTTTGGCACTCATACAGTGAGAGCTCTGGCTTCAGTGTAAAGAAAAAAACAAACCTGGGTAACACTTTGTAATAACATTATCATTTTTTGAAGTATTAAACAGATTAAACGGTATTATTAAAGTATTCAACAGATTATTAAACAGTATAAACCCACATTCATTGAATGTTATACACATATACTCAATGTGTACATGCTTGCCAGAATGAGCTTTCTGTATGTTATTCAATTGACAGTTGAAAACATAAATATGCTCACTATCAGACACTTCATGTGTACTGAGGAAAACTAGAACTCATAGAATGAATGTGATTTGTCTAAGGTCTAATGGCCAGCAAAAGATTAAGTTGTGATTCAGATTCATGACTGTATGACTCTTAATTATGATTCAACAATGTCCCCTTTTCACAGCCTTTATGAATTGCTAAACATCCCCCCAGTTTTACTATATGTATATATGATATTTCTTCATCTGTACAACAGGGAGTAATATCAATTGCCTTACAAGAATGTGAAAATGGAATGTGATACAGATATAAAATGCAGTATTCAGTTACTGGCACATGGCATGTAGCTGCTAATTCATGTTCGTTATTATGAAACTAAATTAAATGGCATCAAAATGACAAAAATCTCAAGGCTCCTTGTCTTTTCATTTTTTTTTTGAAAGTAAATTTAAACTGTGTGTGTTGGTCCACTTAGTTTACAGTGAATAGTTTTTAATAGATGTGGATCAATGAGATACCAAATTTCATTCTTTATACACAATTATATGCCACTATTAGTAATCCATTTTCGACACTTACAGTTTCACTACCTTGACAAGTACTGACAGGCATTCCCTTTTTCTCTCTCTCCCTCCATCACTCGGTCTCTCTCCCAGTTGCTGTTTCCTTATTTTATGCCAAGGACTGTAATTTTTATGTTATATCTACTTCCTCAACCCATGTATGATAGTTTATAATTACGATCTTCTTATAGAAGATAATAGCATTTCTTTTAATAGCATAACCATCAGTTCCCCCATTAGATTAGAGAGGACGTTGCACAATTATCCAAGAACGTTCCCTAGCTTTGTTATTTTATTTCATAGAAGTTTAAATAATCATATATGTAGGAAGTATAGAATTTTAAGTTCTTTTTAAGACTGCAAGTGGTTCAGTCAAAAAATATTCAGTCTTCAGTTTTAAAGCATGGACTATTCAACCTTATGGATACCTGCATCTCTGTGCCTGCCAGGCATGAGAGTGAGCACAGAGATTTTGGCTGATGTTGCCAGAAGTGGAACTTACTGAAATCTGTTCTCCTGATAGCCCTTGAGCAAAAGAACTTCAAATCCAATACATCAGATCAGGTCATCAAAATCAATTTCAATCTTCAATCATTTAGTAGAGGTTGACCTTATGATGCCTGTAGAATTCAACAAAAACTGTTACTTGTGTTTAAAAATCTACTTGTGTTTTACTTGGGAAATCAGAGCTGAATTTGACCTCTGAAATCTTTTCTAACTTTTGACTAGACTGGAAATTACTTTGATGGTTTTCATGTGAATACTTCAAGGAAGCATAGTGGGGAGTGTGCATTTTAAATCATAATTTCATGTAGGCTATAACATTTATACAATTTAGGAATTAAATTTGAATTTTCATTTCTAAAATTAAGATATAATTGGAGCATAAGTGAAATTTATTAGCTATCATGGTAGTCATTTAGACATATCAAAGTGTCTTATCCAAATGATGATTGTGCATATATAATGCATTGTAATTTTTCCAGAAGAGGGTGATTCTCTTATTAGGTGTTTTTAGAAAATATTTACTGATGAGTACAAATATGTTATCACACCATGAATTGTTTGCTAAACAAAGTTAATTAGAAATATATTTTCTATACAGAAAAGGAGACAATTTCAATATGAATTTGTTTTCTGAGCAACATAAATTTATATTACTAGATTAAAGTTGATATTTCATTTTCGAGGTTCAGTCTCCTTTACTTTCAGGACATTATTTGTTATTTTCTGTCAGCATTTTACATAGACCAGATATTTTTAACGTTTGGTCCACAGGGCATAGTATTTATCCATATAATCAGATAATATATTATTTATAGCAGCATATAAAATTTGTTTTAAAAGAAATAATAAGAATAATTTCACATTTCTTTCAATGTGGTAGTAAAATAAATTAAGGTTTTTGTAAGTAATCTTTATTAAAACTTGAACAGATCCAAGGACTTGAAATATAACAGCAATTTGTTATTGATTACTTGGATATTAGACATAATTTTAATGGAACTTTCATAATTCATTTGATGAATGTATGTCATCTATTGTTTTTGTAAATAATATAAAAAACAGATACAAACTCACTTGTAACACACTTTATATTAATTCTTTATATTTTTTCTTAGTACCATAATGAATTCAAGAATCTGGACTCTTTGCCATCTTCAATATGATCCCAGACATCTCTGGAAACATCCTTGTTTTTAATATAACCAATGTTTTCAGCCCATGTTTACTTTTTCCCCAAGATCTAGAATAGTTTACTCAAGCAGGATGCCTGATTTCTTTAGTAAAGGCAGTGTGTGATATCAATTATCACAGGTTTTGTTATCCCCTGTGGTTACTGGTTCTTGACAAGGCAATACCATAGGTAACTTGGATTATTTCAGAAACTAAGCAGAAAAATTTCAGGCACGAGTGCTTACCAATGTTTTCAATTTAACTGTATCCTCATTTATTTCATGTTGCTCTCTAAAAGTGTTTCTCAAGTGTTTCTCCTTTGCTTTACATTTGAGCTCCCAGGTGATATTTTGTTCTCATCTGTGTGTTTTCTATGGTTTTTTTCCCTGCATAAAATGAGAATGGCCAAAAGAAATAGAATATTTTTAAATACATTTTACATTTAGATCATTTTAATACCTATTCTGGATTATATAACCTGTTGGAAGTTTCATCTAGTTATATGACTTTGTGGTAATAAATTTATATAACAGATTAGAGGTCACAAAATCCTATCACTTATGGAATACTTAAAAACAATGTAACTCTCAGAAAACTATGCATTAGAGATATTTTACCTAAGAAAAAACACAAACTATGAGTAGAGTTAGGATCAAGATTCAAAAAGCCATAGATCTTCCACTACCATATCTAGATAATTATTTTAGATAATGTATTTGAGACAGGAGGTTGGAAATATTTTAAAGTCTATACCCTGAAAGGTAAATTTTCTACAAAATAACACCATCAATACAAAATGTATTTTAAAGTACATTTGTAGAACAGTAGCAATGTAAATATGAATTGTCTAATATTTTATTATAGATATTTCCTCTTAACAGATTATTTATTTACTATAATTTATTAATTCATTAATACATTATAATAAATAAAGTTTATTTTATTGTATATACTATACCTAGAAAGTACTTACTTCTCTTATATTGATAAACTTGAATTAAAAAATTATTTTCTAGTATGCCACTGCTTTTTGGAATGCAGGCTTATATATCCACATTTATCTTCTTAGCTGAAAACCAGTTGGCTAATTTTGAAAAAATAAGTCTTGAGCTTTGAAAACAATGGAATCATACTGTTCTATAGCACTTTGTTGAGGTTTTATCACCTCAACATTTGACACATTTAAAACATTTGACAAATTTAAAAAAATATATATATTTAATATATAAATACAATAATACGTGTTCATTTTATCCAGGATGAGTGTGTGTGTGTGTGTGTGTGTGTGTGTGTGTGTGTGTATCACCATGTAAAGGCAAATATATTATTAAATCTCTCTATGCAATTGCTTTTGTATAGTAGAAGCTAATGGCCTAACTATGTAAGGCTCCATTTGCATGAATGAATATCTTAACTGAATTGACTGATTATTGAACCAAAAGCAATTCATTCTCTTTCAGCTACATATGTTGAATAGCTACTATAAAAGAAAAATTCCACTAGGCACTTATTAAAAACAGCAAGGAAGATTTTATTCAAGATTATTGCAATAAGAATGAAGAATATTGAAACGGGAGAGGCTGAACTCAACTCAGACTGAAACAAAAAGAGGATATTACATGCTGAGGTCAGTTTACAGGAGGCTCTTCCTTAAGGAGGAGGTTGGTCCATGTGTTCAGACCATCAAGGTTTGCCAGTTGCTGCTTATTGAAGTTAGGCTCCTACCTTCCCATGGAGCCTGGGAGATGGGGACTATCTTGATGGTTACATTCGAAAGGGATAGTTGTCAGGTCCTTGCTAAAGACATCCCTCCTCTGGGGAAGATTTGCATCTCAAAGAAGAGAAAGAATTTACCACAAAAAGTTTTCCAGGGTAAATGCTGTAAAAAAAAGGAGGTCAAGGGTCTAGTCAGGAAAATGCCTGTCTGAAGTTCAGTCAAGTTGAAGGAAACTTTAAGGCTTTCTTGGTTACTTAGACACATAGAACCTTGTGAAAATTCTAAAGCAAAGAGCAGACAGAGTCTCTTTCTTTGAGTAGCTTTAGATGAAGTATTGTTATAGGCATCCAACTCTGTTTCTTATACGATCCTAACTGGAGGCGTCGGAAGCCATCGTTGCTTCAGTCTCTGCTGTTGGAGGATTGTGCAGACACAGTAATCTACACTCGCACACACGTCCATGTATTCTCTCTCTCTCTCTCTCTCACACACACACACACACAGAGTTATATGTGTTACATAAAGAGACATACAAAAATTTTGTCGTTTGTAGTAAAGTCTTCAGTTGAAGGGAATGTCTATTGTAAGAAGAATGTACACAATAAATCTATTATATACAGCGCTACCACCTATGCAGAAGATATTCGAAGATTATGCAGCAGTTGCCTAGGTTCTTTAGGGTTTGGTATTTGGCATCTGTGCATCCTACATTTCCTCCTCATGTATGTTCTTTTGTCAGTTGTATCTATGTAGGCTATATATCTTAAGACATATTCTGAAGACAATAAGGAAAAATTTACTAAAACATAAAACTATAGGAAAAATTAAATTCTGCTTAATTAATCATGTAAGTTCTGCCATGAAAATGATGTTTCTAGATATATTTATTTTCCTAATCTCTAAGGACCTTATAAGTTTAAAATGTTTCTAAAAATTTAATTTAGCTACTTCATTTGCTCTTCACCGAGTAATAATAAAAAGTTAAATAAAACATTTTAAAATTATAAAATAAAAACACAATATACATCTGTCTGACTCACCCCATGAAAGATCTAATTAGCATGTGTTTTGACTGTAGTCACATAAATTTCATTGAAGTGGTGATTTTACACTTTAAATATAATTACCCACTCAATTGCAGTATATATTTTTAACTATAAAAGTAAGATTTCCCTGTCATAACATCTATCCCAAGAGAGTGATTTTGCAGCTTTAAAAATATTTTCTAATTAGCAAAAGATATTATTCTTAAAGTACAGTTGGACTCCTTATTTATAACCAAACACTCAAGACATGCAAAAATATGGCCATATAGTACAATAACTGTGGGAAGCAAAGAAAGTTGGCAGATTTATCAAACAATCATCTGGTTCCAAAATGGGGAAGATGAACACCAGGTGGTGCAAAATAGGACACATTTGAAGGCAGGAAAAATAATATGCTGTAGGCAAAGGCTATTGAATGACTTTAAATATGATCAGTTTTATATCTTAGAAAGATAATATATCAGCAGTGATGTGGAGCATGGATTAACAGAGGGAGACAGAGAAGACAGGCAAGGGGGGCTTATGAGAAATACAGTTGCCTAAATTATGGCAGTGGCAATGAAGTTTGAGCAATGGGGAAGGACTTTAAGATATATGAAAGAGTTAGGATTGACAGTGAACATTTGGATGTGAGAGGATGCGATGCTGTAGAGATAACTTACAGGGGCTTGGATATTTGCCACGTGTTGTGAATATGAATTCTGAAAAAAAGCAAGTTGTGAAGAGTAAAGTGGTTCACTGGTGTGCAACCTCTATTTCAGGTGCCTGCAGTCATCCACTGAAATAATTTTATGGTTAAAATGTGGCTTTGCCATGTGCAGGATGCATTACCTTGGGCAATTTACTTAATGTCTTTGAATCGCAGTTCACTCATTGTAGAATGGAGATTGTAATAGCTAATTCACACAATTATTTTCTAGATTGGATCCATTAACGAAAGGTATCTTTTCCTGGGCAGTAGGTTTTACCACTTGGGCTTTTCTGGGCCTTAGTAAATAGTTCTGTTACTGAATTAACTCCAGTGTACTTCTGTCTTGCTAATAAAGTGGTTTAGACCCATGTGAAGTGACTCCTGTTGAAGAATCAGGTCCTTTCAGGAGAGCAATCGTACTTTGAGGAGAGTAACAGTCCTTGAGATTCTCATGGGTGATCTGAGAGTGGTGTGGGTCCCCCGAGAGTTCTTTTGGTTAACTCAGAGAAGCAGGGTGTTTTCATTAGACTTTAAAGGGAATATACGACCATTAAAAAAAAAAGCTCATTATGTGTTAATGGATACTTTGGGAAATTGTCAATTTATTTAGGGATGTATTTAGAGAACAGAAATTAATTATGTATTAATTAACAACTGAGTGGTCTATATCCTAACTGATACTTCTGATGTGACACAGTATCTTTCCTAGGAAAGTACTGATGCTGAGTGCTGAGTATTGCACTCCTAGGTGCTGACAAGTGGTCCATCTGTTTAAGGATAATAAGAAAAATCTTTTATGTACTAAGAGGGCATTTGTTTAGAGAAGGTCAGTCACCAAAGAATATAGGTGATACACAGAAATTTGACATATTAATACCTAGCCAAGTTGCACGCTCTAGTGTTAGACTGTCTGGTTTGGAATCCTGATTCCATTGCTTCCTCACTATGAGAAGTAGGAAAAGTCACTGCACTTCTTACTTTTCTTGTTTGTAAAAGGGCATAATTCCATATTATCCAACAGAGTGGATATAAGTAACTAATGCTGTGCATATTAAAGTATGTATAACCTTATGCAATTTGCTTAATATATGGCATGTAAAATACCATTATTATTTTATCACCATCATTGTTTCACTGCAGAATGAATTTTGATTGCCCTTCTTATACTTACATTCTATCAGAATAGACCTCTTTTCATAACCTGAAATCTTATTGAGAAAATTATTGATATTTTGAATCAATCACATATTCCAAATTATCTTATACAACTTCTACACAAACAGGCACAAACACATTGACAAAACCTGAAAATCTGGTAAAAGTAACATTGGTGTTAGTGTTATTCACCTTCAGTTCCGTCTCCCCTATTCTATATAGCAAGCATGCCAGTAAGGTATCTTTAATTCAAAAGCCAGTTTCTTTAAAAGGCTTTGTGAGCCTGTAACAAGGTGTGATAAGTCCTATATTCATAGTTTTAAAATCTTTGATTTCAATGTACACACAAAACACAAAAATGTATTATATGCTTATATCAAAATAACCCATAAATATGTACAATTATTACATATCAATTAAAATAATGTGTAGTGTTTTCCATTTACTTTTGAGTAATTTACACTATGGTTAAAAATAATACAAAAGTAAAATAATTTAATTCATACTTTTGAGGACGTGAATTTCCAATTAAAGATTATATCCTAATTTTTCAAAGGTCAAATGCCATTATTATGTGCCTCATAAGTATTTCAAACATTTTATCCTTCTTTTTTAGCTGATCTTGTTGCTATTCAATTATAATGCTAACTTATAAGCCTTGTAATTTTTTAAATGAAGCACTACCCATCAAAGGGCCTTTAGAAATGAATTCAGTTGTATGATAATATCATGATGTTTTTGATTTGTACATGACTGGATTAATGAATTATTGAAATGGTAAATAATTATTGGCACATAAAGAATTTTTTAAAATCCTTGTTTACATTTGACATCGAAAGTCATGAAGTGACCATTCAATGTCAAATAAGGTACTATATGTTAATAAAACAAAAGATGGCTCACACCTGTAATGCCGGCCACTAGGGAGGCTCAGGCAGGAAGATCACTTGAGGCCAGAAGTTTGAGACCAGCCTGTGCAACATAGTGAGACCTTGTCTCAAAAAAACAAAACAAAAACAAAAAAACAAGCACAAAACAAAAGGAAACAGCATACACATACACACTACTTGACAACTTGTGCAAATATATTGGCACATATCTCTACGTGGATATCTAAAGACGTCTCAGACTGAACCTTCTAAGGGTGCCATAATAAACAGAGTACTTCCTCCTCCTGCTGCTTTCCCTTCTCGTTCAGTGGCTGCTCCTTCCTTCCCTGTGCTCAGCCAATCCTTGCCATCAGCTTAGACTCCCCTCTTACACCCATCGCACTCCCAGGAAATCTTAGTCTCTATTTTCAAATATAGTCAAAGCTCTAGGTTGTCCCACAGCTTCTGCTTCTTCTGCTTGTGTCCAGGCCACTGTTACCTCTGCCTGGAAGATTATCCTAACAGTCTCCTTGCTCCTGCATCTTCCTCCCTCGATATTCCTCCCCACCCAGGAGCCAGAGCCATTCAGATAGAGTCACTCCTCTACCCAAACCACTCTCTTTCATGGTTCCCACCTCACCCTGAATGAAGAAGCCTAAAGACCTTAAAATTACTAGCAAGGATCTGCCGGACATGTTCCTGCCTTTTACGTCTCTGACCTCAGCCAGTATCACTTTGTCTTCATTCGTTTTGTCCCTGCCATGCCACCTGCTTGCTGCTCCTTGAACAAGAGCACCTCAGGCAGCCTCTTCCTCTGATTCTTGCACTTGACGCTCCCCTGCCTGAGAGGCTCCTTTGCCAGTTGTCTGAATGGTTTACTCCCACATATTTTTCGGGTCTGTGCTTAAAGACTGTCTTCTCTGTGAGATCTACTCTCATACTTGAGACTTCAGCCTCCAATTCTCCTAGGTCCTCTGCCCTTGCTTTCTCTTTCTTCATAGCCTTCTCACCTAACGAACTATATACAGTGATCCCTCAGAATACCGGCGGGTTGGTTCCAGGACCCCCGGCATACACTCAAACCCGCGCATACTTGAGTCTCTAGTTAGCTCTGCAGAACCCACCTGCAGGAAAAGTGGCCCCTCTATATATGCAATCTTCGGGGCCCGGGAACACCGTGCTCCTGATCCGCGTTTGATTGGAAAGAATCCGTGTATAAGTGGCCCTCGCAGTCAAACCTGTGGGGCTTAAACTTTATCCCTAGAATATTTTTTGGCACATAATAGATCGTTGATGAATATTTTTAGATGAGTTAAAAAATGGAGGTTTGATTTGTATTTATATCCTAAAATGTTACTTAGAATATACGAGGAAATTCCTCCCCAAATCGTCGTCTTCCACCAGAAATACTGAACTAACCAAGTGAGAGACAGGAGACACACAGTTGAAGATAGTTGGTGCTGCAGAGACCACGATAGTTTCATGACTTTGTTTCCTAATTCTCTAGGAGCTTATTTTTTTTTCTTTTCTTTTTTCGTTTTCTTTTTTTGCTTTCCCAAAGTTCAATCATCCCAGGTATAAAATTGGATGCAGATTATGAAATGACAACAATTATTCAGTAGGTTTTAGATAAACCAATGAGTTATGCGAACTAATTTACATTGAAATGAAAAGTTACGTGAAATTAAAACATGGTATTTCCAGTTTGAATATCTTAATAGCCCTTTCATTTTTATGTCTTGATGATTTTTCTGAATCAATAGCAGTGTAATAATTTTTTTTTAAGAAATTAGTGTTGGGATTTGGTTCATATCTAGAGAATTTTTTTAATCCAAGTCTATTTCCATTCACTTACTTCTGGGATCCCATTGTTAACATTCTGCTGCAAGCTGCTCTATTTTGATCTCTAGGTGAGTGGAGACAGCAGGTTTGGACATGCACACTCAACACCTAACTAGAGAGAGTAATCATTGGGCAGCCTTCCTTCAGTCTAAAACTTTGTGTGTTGCATCTCACATATTTCATTTACTGGAAAGAGTTCAGGAGTTGTTGTTTCAGTCCATTTGGAAATAAAGTTACGATGTTTCACAGGCAATTAAGCTGAAAATGTTTACACAAAAAAAGAAAAAGATTGTACCTTAAAATAAACCACAAATAGCTTTTCAGTGTAGCATCTCTGTTTTTATCAACCTATGAATTTTCATATCTAATTGCATATACAATTTTCTCTTGTCCATGGGTTATAAAGAAAAGAAATTTATACAATGGTGGTATAATCTATGTGCAGGTAAGTTAATGTTAAGTTTATAAGAGAAAAATAATTGATATATTTTATTATATTTTCAGTTATGCTATTACCATAATTTTATAATTATACATATTCTTTAAGAGGTAGTATTGTTTAATAATTCATTCATATTTAAAAGTACTTAAACTTAATTCGATTTTTTTATTCATCAGATTATAACATTTAATATTTTAGTTGAAGATGCAAGAAATACTTAAAAAAAAATCACCCAAAATTCAGGAGCTTTTGTTTCAAAGGTGTTTAGATGAAGAAGAAATTTTGTATTGAGTCTAATATGTTTTTCCAGTGTACTTTCTTGACATTATGATATGAGGAAAATGACATAGAAACTACTTTAAGATTGATTACATAGATTAATTTCCTAAAATAGAGTTGACTAAACAAGAACCTTGCATGGCTGGTTTGAATAGAATCCATTAGACTGTGTAGTATCTGAATTTCATTTTGTTTTGAGTGTTTAAATTGGAATTAAATTTAAATTGCTGGGAATAGCTTCCCCAAAGTTATTTTATGTATATGTAAATTTATTTAACATAATTTCAAAAACATCTTTATTGAGGTATAATTAAATCATAGGTGTTATATAATTTTGGCAATGTATTAACGCATTTCATCACCACCAACATAAGAGATATAAGCAGATACATCTATCCATCTACACACATGCAAACACATATGTATTAAATACTAAATTTTATATTATAGTTCTATAAATTTTAAGACTTTTTTAGCATATTGAAATCACCACTACATTCAGGGTACTAAATAGATCCCTCACCCCAAAATACTCCTTAATTCTAGTTCTTTTAGTCAAACCTCCCCCACCCAACCTCCTCCAGCCACTCATCTGTTCTCTGCCATTACAGTTTTGCAGAGTATCACATGAGTAGAACCATGTAGGATGTAACCTTCTGAGACAGAACTGGCTCCTTTCATTCTACCTAATGCATTTGATATTTCAATAAAGCAGCATTTGTTTTTAATTTATTAGTGTACATGTACAAAAGTGAATTTATAGTCAGTCATCTTTTTATTAAGCTTTGATTCCATAAGTATGCTTTGGCTGGTATTTGAAGCATGTTAAGTCTATGTTCATGAAATGTAAAACATGCTGTAATATTTTTAACGATATCTCAGTTGAAAGTACTAAGATATTTTCCTCTTTAAAACATTATATAATTAAATCTTAATTGAGTGTTATATTCCCAGAGCACATTGATTACTTAGTGTACAATTGGCTGACCTTTCCTATTCTCTCAGCTTACTCAGAGGGAGGAAGTTTTTCATGTGCTAGTTTGTCTTTTTGAGAAGTCAATTGCAACCTGAGGCTTTCTTGCCTTGGATCTCCTGTGAAACATTATGAGACATGAGGCCTGTTTATTTCTTCCAAGCCTTTATTGTACTGGCAGAGACTGCCCTTTTCCAGATGTCTGTTTTATTTCTCAAGTTGTGGAAACTGTTTAAAGGTTAGTGGAATCAAAGATTTAAGTAGAATACACCCTTGGCATAGAGGGTGTGAAGGTCATTGCCGCATTCCCTGAAATAATTATAGTTTCCCATCAGACACTTTTTCAATCTGATCCACTTGCTATCAGAAAAGTCAATATTTGCATTCTGTTGAATATGCATGACCACTAGTGTTTGAAGAAAGGGCTACTTGATATATGCACTTCTATGATTATCTTGTTTGCATTCACAAGAAATTATCTGAAAATCCTCTAATGATTCAAAGACTTGCTGTAAGGGGTTATTTCATTATTAGAATTAGTTCTACTGCAACTTTAAATTAAACTGACTTAGCGTTTTATATTTCTTAATTTAAAATAAATCACCAGAAATGGGAACAAATTAAAATATCTAAGAAATAAATTCTTTTCTCATAAAATGCTGGATTATGTGTGTAAACAAATTTTTAAATTTTTCCATATTCCTGATTTATTTAATCTCAGAAGTGTACGCATTGAAGAAGTTCATCTTCCCTGATATTTTAGTCGCATCCAACTAGCTTCAATTGAAAATTATAATGTGGAAGTTTTTAGCTGATAAGCAATTTCCAAGGTTTACTTTCTACAGAATTTCCTTCTCTTTGAGATTTTAGCATTTCCTTGAGAAATATTGACTGCTGTTATAATTCCTTTACACATATTCTATTTTGTTGTTGTTTTTCCTGTATCTACTTTTTTAATAATCTACCTTCTTTTTTTAATTATTCCTTTAACTTAAATACAGTGAAGATAACTTTGCCTATCTGTGACTTTTCCATTTTAACCATCATGTTTTGTGGTTTCAGGGGTATGAAAACAATAAATCTCGCTAAACACCACAGGAGACAGATCTAGATCCTATTTAGCTTTCCAATTTTGCAAAATAAAAAAAAAAATGCTACAGCTTATATAGTCCTAGAGACAATTTTCATTTCTCATTAGTTTTATCTGTTGCTTTCTTAGCGTTTGAGTCCAATCATTTCTTCTCTCATCATACAATTTTCATTACTCTCTTTGTATTTTCAGTTTGAAATTTCAAACTGAAATACAGTAAGGTTCTTCACCTCTTTTATAAGTCTGTAAAATGCAAAAGTTGGACTAGGTAACACCTGTTTATTATGATTTGGTAGTCTGTGCCTTAGTGATCTCTCAAAGTCAAGCTAAATGGGGCAAATCTTTAACTCAAAGGACATTTTAATTGGAGATATGCTCAGGTATTATGTTCTGCATTGGGAACCTTCAGCTTGCAAGTTAGAATTTGTTAGAGCTGCTGAGTTAGGAATACTCTTCATGATTCTGATGTCCTCTATGAGGCTTGGTAAGTTCACTGGACTTTTTTTTTTATACAATAAATTATTAACTTAAAAGAGTTATGAGCCTACTTTGGAACCAAAAAGTTTCCTCTCCTTTTTTCACCATTCTAACGTACCTTCCCTTACTGCCTCATTACCTGCTTCTGAAAACCCACTAAATCAGATACATTTGTTTGGGTTACAGAAATGCTTTTGCCAAACATAACCAAATACAAACAACCATCAGTACAACAAAACCTCTGTAGCCAGAAGGGAGTAAGAGATCATAAGTAATAAAGAAGATAGAATGATTTTCGAAATCAGATTTCTGTATAAAAGTCAGTACATAAGTTTTGATAAGCCAAAACTAGAGACAGAGAAAGAATTAGTTAGATTGGGACAGGAGCAGGAAATTCAGGGAATGTGTATCTATCTTGGAACTACTGCAGATTTAGAGAAGAGCATAGCTTTGTTTCTATTTTGGAACACAATGTGAAAATTATGGATGCCAGTAATAGCTTCCTCCTCCCATAATGTATCAAAGTCAATTTCACAACTTCTAGTTTTAGAATATTAATATCATATTTTTAAGATTTATTTTTCAATGTTTATGATCCATCTGTAGTAGTTTTCCCCAGACCTCAAGAGTTAAGTCTCGTCCTAGTCTCCAGCAGTTATCTGAACAGAAATCACATAAAGGCAAAGACCGGAACCATAAGTATCCAACATGGTGATCTGTGACCAGTCACCCTTCTTCCGAGCATCTCTGCCTCCATCCCCTCACACCCTCTACTTTTCAGAAAGCTTTTAATTCATGAGGTGAAAAAATATTGGCCTCCATTCTCATTCAGCTATCTCATTCTGTAAAGTAGCATATAAACAGTGATGTTCCTATATTTGAAGTAATTGTGAATTCTCTCAATTATGAATTTTCGAAATATATTTGATTTTTATATTTATTCCCCTACTTTTTAAAAATCATTCATTCTTTAAACAAATATTTATTGTTTATCACGTACCATGTTCTTTAGTAAACACTGAGATTACAATTGTCAAAATGTCCTTTTCCCTACCCTCAAAGACCTTACATTCTAGGAGACTGAGGTACAGAAGTAACAATGCAATTTAATTACTTTAGGTAAAAGAGTCTGTGGGAGTATAGGAGGAACACAGTCACATTTGCCAGGGAAAAACATGCAAAGCTTTACAGAGATGTGTAGCTTAAATAGATTTTGACAGTTACACATGAATATGCTAGGTAGAAAGTAATTTCATGGAGTACACTACATCTCAGGGATGCATATTAAAACAATACCTGTTTTATATGAACAAGCACACGTTTATTCAAATTATTAGATATACATAAAATGTAGATATGTGAGTAATGATATTTATTACATATCTATGTATGCAAATATTCATAAAATTACTCTTCCTCAGATAGTTTTAATAAGTTCTTCAATTTACAGAATGTAAAGTATAATGTGCCATCAAAAACTAAGTAGTATTTAGTGTTTACATGTTAGTATATGGATATTTAAAAGTGTAAGCATATTCAAAACTAAATTCACCTATATGTATACATTGAGCTTGTCCTTATTTCAGTGAAACTTTGAGCCAATTATATTTTTAAGAAAGTTGTTTTATTCAAAACAAATTTTTTTTATTTCAAGAATTTAAATTTGTGGTGAAACTTTGCAATATTAATAGGTAGAATAATTGGGTAAACTGCAAATTTATCTTATGAATAATATAAACATTTAGAATAATGCACCCTGCTTTTTTGAAGAGACTTAAAACAAAATTATTTTAAGAAAGTTTTCATCAAGTTTTCAGAATGTTAATGTTCTTAATAATGAGAATGAAGAATCTTAAAATACTCTTTATTTTGTAATAAGATATAAAAACAACAAAACCAATCCCGATGGCATTTTTGACTCTCTAGTATGAATAATCATGGGTAAACATTAGAAACACTCCAAGAACATGTTCAAAAGAGATAGAGTGATAAAATAAATAAAGATTCTTTAGCCCCATTATTACAGATTTTGATTTCATAGTTCTCAACGGGCCCAAGAAATCTGAATTTTAAGAGCTCTCATGGCCATACTGATATATAGCTAAAATTGCAGAATGACTGCTATAATAGGAAACACATTACAAATATTTTTACCTTATTCTTAAATGTTCAAAGAAGGACTGAGGATTTGGGAACTAAATGAACTAAAAATAATGAAACAGCATTATAGAAACTTGATTCTAAAGTGAATGGGATTACTTTTAAGTATACTTTTTTATTACTTCTTATCAAGCTTTACCTGCAAGAATTTGGTAAAATAAAATAAATAAATATGTAACATTTATGCAGTAGGTGCTGATAAAGTATCTGTAACATGAGTAAAATACACTATGTATAAAATGTCCACAAATGTGCGTGATCTTAAATCTAGTACAGAAAATTTATAGCAAAAGAAAAAAAGCAAACATCTATAGCAGATGAGCTTGAAAGAATATAATTCTAATTAATCACTAACTGATTTCACTTTAAATATTACTGTGTTAAAAAAAGAGTTTTGGTAATTTTGACTATAAATATTTTGAAAATATATAGAGTAACCAAAATTTTCAAATAGCACAATATAGAATATAAAATAGCCCTTTTGCAACTGTTAGAATGTTGTATTTAGTAATTATTTTAATTATAAAAGCATTAAGAGAAATGTGTTTATCATTTCAAATATTTAAAAGAATCAGGGCTTAGATATTGTGTTGAATAAAAGTAAAACAGAATAAAATCAATCAATTTTATGTGAAATTATTTTGTAGAGAAGTTTTCTAAAAATATTTGTCAATCGCATGAAGTACTATGAGCAGACATGGAATGTTTTTTGATACATAAAATTTCAACATAGACCCGACTGGAAACAAAGAAATATAATGACCGTTTTTATAGGGCCCCAAACAATGATAGGTTAATTTAATATAAATCATATAATTTTGCACTATCTGGTTTTAAGAAGTTTGATTTGCATGACTCAAGGCTACCTTGGTGAACGATATAATACTAGAAAACATATATATGAATAAGATGCGGCTCACATTTTTGATGTATAAATGACTGTCTTGGGTTCTATTTTAATTCTCACTTCGTCATTTTCATGAAATGCATAGATCTTTAAAACTCTCTAAGAAAAGATGCATATTTCACGTTGAGGCTAAAACAGCAAGTATAAATCTCAAACCACAGACGCAAGCTTTCAAAAATTTGTTCTCATAATTTATAGTTCCAAGTCGCTATTATATTGGGTTAGCAGGAAATACCACAAGTCATTCTTGGTTTCTCTCATGGGTTCTTATTTCCTCTCTTGTACTTAGAGCCACATAACCTAACTGTACACTTTCAATGGTTTCAACCTTTGAAACCAAAAGCCAGGAAAGGAAGGATTTTGCAGACAGATTTTGCTCTCTTGCCTGCCTCAAAAGTCCCCTGGGGCAAGTAGGCTGAGTTTACTATCTGCTTGAATGAAAGTCATAAAAAATGGAAGGGACAGATTTCACACACACACACATCCCTGGCTTGACAAAATTATCATTTCACTTTCTAATTTACCACTTATAATTGATATGAATGATGATGGTTTCCTTAAGAGTTTGTTTTTCTCCATGCTGTAAAGGCCTTCTTGAATGTGTTTTTTCTTCTGTTTTGTCCCAATTTGTCAGTGCAATACATACACACAAGAAACTGGAATGTTTCCGAATTTCTTTTGAATTTCTTTAATTATCACATGCTCTGATAATACCTTCTTTTTTTTATGAAGATTAAAATACCAAAGTATAGTATTTGAGTTCGGTTTGAATAACAGCATTGTAGAAGCTTCCAAAATCTAGGAAATGCACTGTATATTTTGATGGTAACTAAATTAATCTTAGTATCTTATCCATTGTTATAATATAGTTAATGTGTTTTAAGCATTATCAAAATCTTAAGAAGTTCAAAAGAATACTACATAGACCTAACAAGTGGTCCGTGAATATTGTTAATGAATCAATAAGTGAAGAAATGGGCAGCTTTTTTTGGTAACTTTTCTTAATTTATTATCAAAATGGACCATAGTAGAATACAAAAGGACATAATCCTCTGCATATAAATGAACATTATTCTTCCATGTCACAAACTTTAAGTCAAATATTGTTCAAATACTATTCATGTATTCCAAATCTATGTGAGAGAGGTAGTCTTTTACAGGTATATTAATAGATATTTTTTCTCTAAACAAAGAAATATGTAATGCAAATATGGCCAGGAATATACAAGGAGGTTAGTAGAAAATTAGCAGAAACACAGGAGTAGGAGAGCATTCATTTTTCGAAGCAGAAAAATGGCAGTTATAGCATTCTATTTTCTAATTGCCAAGTTCCTCTTTATCCTTACAACAGACATTTTTACAATTTTGGTTTCAACATTTTGTGAATACTGTGAGCAGGAGGAGAGCCCACAGCAGTTCTCAGAAACAAGTCTTAATCCCAAATAAACAATCAGTTGGGCAGATGCCTTCTGTGCAGCTCATTCGCACAAGGTGACCTCCTAACCCAGCCTGTCTTTACACAAACCAGGTCTCCACAAGCTGTTGTTTCCGTTGTTATTTATGAAGGCATGGGTAATGTTTGAAAATCCTAGGTTAACCTTCGACTAGATTGCTGTAACTCAAATTTGATCTTTAGGAGCCTCTAGAAGCATAAGCATGAAAAATTTGGCTCTAAAACTCTGTAATTCTATGAATTAAAGAAAAATGAATTAGAATTAATGACTAGGTTTGTTGCATATTTTATAATAGTAAACATAACTTATTCTAAAATATATCTATTTCTTACTGAAGAAAACTAGGAAGAACTTTAAGGTAACTATAGGTTTTTATATAGATCAATAATGTTCATAATTAGTATATAAATGTACAATTTAAACATGTAAAGGAAATATGAATTTCAGTTTATTATAATGTCAATATTTAAAATGTATATGGTGGAATAAGGAAAGGAAAGAATGTGCCTAAACACTAAAACATGAAGTTGAAGACCACATCTGAGAAACAGAGAGGCAAAATTCAAACCTATATTTGCTGTAAAGTATCTTTAAGGATGAGCTAGTCATGTGCTGTGAGGTGAGAATGTAATCCTAAATCATTATGGAAAGAAAAGAAAGTATAATGGCATTATCACTATGGTAAAAAGAGGAAAATATGGGAGAAATGTCGTCAATATGCATGCATGTAAAAATTCAGAAGTGTAAGTGGTATTTTATACCAGTTATCTGTATCTTCAGAATTAAGTAAATAATTCTGAATTAATCAATATCATGAGACTAAGAAAGTTTTACATTTTGGTTGCAGCATGTCAAAAGGCAAAGAGCTTTGCTAGATAATCCCTGGAAGTCTTTCCATTACTCTGCTTTCTTTTTAGAAAGTTAGTATAAAATGCATGGCCATCAGTATAATGGCAAAGCATTTTCATTATCATTTATCGGATCTGGTAGAGAATGTATGTTGTGCATGACAGTGAATTTCAATTGTGGAAGCTAGGATTTTGTATCTGTATTTCAGCAAGGAGGGAGCACACGGAATTTAGTTGGTTGTCTCATCAAATCTTTTCCTGTAGTGACTTTTCAGAAAATATGTATCTTAGAACTAACTATAAAGTATTCTTTTGCTTTTGGCACAAAAAGGAGTGAAGGTTTATACATGATAAGGTTTGCAAAAATTACTTAAAGAAAGTACAACTAGGTTATGCTTATTATTAAATTCCTTTTATGTTTCAGTTTTTTTTTTTTTTTAGAGAAGGTACTGATGTTTTTAGTAGATAAATTTAGAGATCAAGTTGGAAATTAAAAGAACCACTCACTTCCCTTTAATTTCATGGTACAGATAACAAATAAGAGACAAAAGAATAAATCGAGGACTATATAAGGAAAAATCAAGGAAGACAGAAAAGATGAAAATATAGAGAGGGAATTACAATGAGCAAAGGCAGAGACAACTGGGAGAAAAAAAAAGCAAACTGCAGTGTTTAGAAATCAGGGAAACAAAATAACAGGTGCCGTGGATGTTCTCTGGTCCTAAGCAGCTGCTTCTTTCCCAATGTTTCCTTTTCAAATCCATCTGTCTCTTATAATTTATTCAGTTCCTTAAACTATCTTTTTGTCTTCTTTCTTCCTTTTTTTTTTAGTGGGAAATATTCAAGTGTATTTCTCTAGAAAATGTTTTGGCTTTTAGATAGAAAAGATGCATAATGTTGGCTTTGCATTGGTGGCATCTTAATTAAATCATGAACTAAATACAGAATATATTATATATATTTATTCTATATATTTATATTCTTTAGGTATGTCCTACACTAGGACCTAGAAACAGTCACCCATTATAGGATTGAACATGCACAGAACTCATATCTTGATTTTAAGGACCATTGCCCACTGAAATGGCTCAGAGATCCTTGGGAAAATGAATGATTCTAGGTCTGGACGAGCAGTGAATACACTGTTATCACAGAAAGCAAAGAAACACTCAGAAACAATAGCATCATGTCAAGAGAACACAATAACCAGTATTAGGAGTATCATGGGTACCTTCCTGTACAATTTGATATGATTTCTGTTTCAAAAAGAAAAACGATGTAAATAGATAATAACATACTGACAAAATCTCCATAAATCCATAGTGACTCACAAAAACTGAAGAGTTTGTGTGTGTGTGTGTGTGTGTGTGTGTGTGAGAGAGAGAGAGAGAGAGAGAGAGAGACACAGAGAGAGAAAGAGAGAGAGGGAGAGAAACTTTTTAAGGCAAGCTATTAAGTGTAAAGAGAAAGAAAAATTAGAAAATTATTGCTTTGGAAGCCCCAAAGTAATAACTAAATCAAGTAAAATATTATCAGTATATATTACATTTCAATCTTATGCAATCTTATGTTGTGGCATATACAAAGAACATTTATCTCTCCCTCACATACCTGACACATCTGGGTCAGCTGGGATTGTGATTTACTCCAGGAATTAAATTGGGCTCATTCTATCTCATGTGTTTCTCATTCTCCATGGACCAGTGATTATCCAAATCATATTCTTTTCGTGGTGAAAGGCAAGAGTGCAAAAGAATAAGCCCAACTGGACAAGGCATTTCAAGCCTCTGTTTTCATGACATCCACTGATATCTCATTGGACAAAGCAAGCCACATGGCCAAGTCCAGATCCAAGAATCAGAAATGAATAATTTCCCCATGATTTCATCTATCACAAATTAGCTAGATCTAATCTATCTAATTAATAGTCTGAAAATGCATCATCAGGATATTCACATCCAGATAGTATCCTATGGGTTATATATTTGGTTCAGAGAGAGAGAGACAGAGATCTCACAGTTAGTGCTTAAATTAAATGACAAAATTTAGAATAATCAGTAATGAAATAACCTGATATTATATATCTCCTGGTTTGATACAATAATACCACTTACATAATTATCTCTCCTGAAAAATAACTTTAACTTAAATTTAACTCTGAGAAAACAATAGGCAAAGCTACAATGTAGAATACTCTAAAAGACAAATAGCTCTATACTCTTCAAAACACATTCTGAGACAAAAGTATTATTCTACAGAAAGTAAGGAGAAATAACAGCAAAATGTAGTGTGTGAAGCTGGACTAGATCCTGGATTTAAAAAAAATATATCATTGACAAATTGGAAAACTTAAGTACAGACTATATACTAGACATTATTAAATCAATATGAATTTTATATAGTATTATAATAATACTGTATGTATAAGACCATCCTTGTTCTTAGGAGATTCATGCTGAAATATTTAAGGGTGATGTTCATGACATTTGCAGCTTACTTTCTAATGGATAGATTGATAGATAAACAGATGATAGATTATAGAAAAAAAACACAAAATTTAGATAATAAGTAAAATAGTATGACTCTTTACATGAAAATAAAGCATATCAATCAGCTTAATGTGACTATTTCGACAAGACAAAAAGTATCTCTAAATAGCCATAAGTACCCAGTAAAAGGATTTTTTTCTTTGAAGGTTATCTTAACATTTTAGAAAACATTAACATTTTATAATCGATAAGTTCACAAGATAGTTATAAAGTATATGCATATAAATATGCAGTTGAATATTCCATATGCTACTTATATTAATCATAAATAATATGTTATGACTTGAAAATTATGATTTATGCATAATTAATAAGAACTCTTATTAGCCATTATTTTCATGGCTGTTATATACAAACTGCATTAAACAGAAATAATAGGATGAGTTACCTCTGGATGTTTACAATTTAAATGAAGGTGGAAAGGCCAATACTATTAGTATCATTTTGATACTGTCAGTACAATGACATGAATAATAAATGCATTCTACATTGTTATGACAGCATTAAGATAAATTGCATATTTTATATGGTAATTCCTTGTGGTAATGTAAACAACTGCGTAAGCATTATGAATTCCCAGTCCCTAGACTGACATATAGATTAATATAGAATATTGCATCAATGGAACCTTCTGGTCAGTCCAATTCTGCTTTCATCAATTGTGGCTGATTATAAAGGAATGATGGGTTCACTTATAATTGAATTAGAATTCCAATTTCCTGTTATCAATCCAAAGATGGTCTCAAAATACCTTGATAAAACTAATCATTTTCAGTTAAAACTTCACGAAAATAATTTATTATTTTTAAATTGTGGTACAATATACATAATATAAAATTAACCACTTAAGCCATTTTTAAGTGTAGAGTTCGGTAGTATTAAGTATATGTATCATTTTTCCTTTCTAAAATTATAAGCATGATACGTGAAATTTCCAATTACAAACTTTTGTAATAATTTTATAATTTCGATCTAGCATATCCTATTTTTACTGGAATATTATTTTTTCTCAATTTTTAATAATAACATATCATGAAATGTTTGTGTCATATCAATGAATTGTCTTCCCATTACTTTTTGTAACTGACCTTTCTCTGAATGAATAAAATGAAGCTAGCCATAATACTCATGATGGAAAATAGGAAAGACAATGTTTGGTTCCAGAGAAAATTGGTTATCTTAATAATAATAAAGTGTTAATCATGCAACTTACTCTTGGATGAATTTGTAATCCTCATATATCTAAAAAATTTTCCTCTTCTGTTCCTGGGGTTGGCTAGACTCCTACAGTTTTAAAACCTAACTTCACCTTAAAATCACCTGATAAAAAACTACCCATGCTTTATTTCCACACTGAGAAATTTTGGTGCTTATTAATTGGAAGAAAGTTTATCCCATTTTTTTATCAGCCCTTCTGCATATTTTTAATTAATCACTTTAATACAAAAATCATTAAGGAGAGGTAATTCCTGACTTCCTATTCTGAAAAAAGTAAGAAGAAGCAACACTAATTCCCCCTCTCCATAATCTCCTGTATCTATCCCAAAGGAGAACATGATCATAGTCTGAGGTTTCCCATTTTAGGTGAATGTGGGTGGAGATGAAATGCTTAGAAGTAATCATTCAGTAACTGTGATTTAGCTCCTGCCTTTATTCGATCGTTCAGTGGTAGAAGTTGGGTCTCACAGCACACACAGCTAAGATTTTTTCCATACTCTTGTCATCAAAATTGTCTCTCTATAGCGATCTATGATAATTTCCGTAACATTACCACAATAGAAGAATTTCTCTTTGGACTGAATTACATTTTTAAACACATATTTTTTTTTAACACTTACTCTGTAATAGGTATAAAACTAAGTGCTTTCCATGCATTGACTTATTTTATTTTTCTTACTACCTTATGGGGTTATATGTAAACATAAAATAAAGTATTGTCTATTTTGCCAGTGAAGAATTGTTCACTAATAGTGAAGAAACTGAAACACAGTTTTGCTGATTCCAATTGTCCAATATTTTGAAATACTTTATTCTTTCTTGTATTGACTATCCCTCTTAATGTTGTGTTATCCGCAAATTAAATGTGTATTATTTCTAGTTTCTCTGATACCCAAGGTCAAAATATTTAACAGAATGGGACTGTCATAGAGCCCAGTAACAGTAATATCTTTACAGACACCACGGCCTCATTTGACACTATTTAAATATATCAAAATCATCTTTCTTTGTTGGGTTATACACATGCAATTAAAACTGTCATGAAATATAACTTTCACTAAGTTATACGAAAGAGAGAAAACACTTTACCAAACAATTTCCTGACTTTAACTGCATGGATAATAAGAGGATCTAAAAAAAAAAAAAAAAAATACCACCTAAGGAGAATACTGGGAGACTGTAGAAATAGGTAAGGCTCATGCATGCAATATATTCAGGTCATAATAAGAAAATATCAGTTTCTAAGAATCGATGAGAAGTCATTCAAGGAAGGATTTTAAGTAATATACATAGCTGAAAGAGAGAAAGTGATATGATTAAGTTTGCATTTTGTATGAGCAACCGTGGCTAAGTTGTGAAGAATGTTTTTGCTGGAGCCAAAGGAAATGCTATTAAAATAGTAGTACACCATGTGAGAGTGATGGTAACTGTGTTTTCTATTTCCAGTAATAAATTACCACAAACTTAGACACTTAAAACACATTTATATGCAACAGTTTCTGTGAGTCAAGAGAACAGGCAAAGTTTAACTGGGCTCTCTGCTATGGATTTCTCACATGCAAGATGTTAACCATGGCTGGAGTCTTATCTGAAGCTATGACTGGGGAAGGATCCACTGTCATGCTTACTTGGTGGTTGACAGAATTCGGTTCCCTGACAGCTCTGATGCCCATTTTAATGAGGGCCTTGGTTCCTTGCTAGCTGTTGGCCAAAAGTCATCCTCAGTTCCTTGTCGCATGGACCTCTTTGTACACATCAGCTCACAGCATGGGAGCTTGCTTCAGCAAAGCCAGCAAGAGAAAGACTCTCCTAGCAAGACAGATGTCACAATATTATGACATCCCATTAAATTTTTTATATTGTATTGTTCAGAAAGAGGCCATAGTTTATTCCCAATAGTAATCAAAGCAATGGAGAAGCAGGCAGGAGGAGTTATGCAAGTGACTGAATACCAGTGGTTAGGGTCTGAGGACCGTCTTTGCATCTGTGCACCACAGGAAGTTTGACTTGGTAGAGTCATGGATGATGAAAAGAAGTGGGTGGACTTTTGAGACAATTAGAAAGCATTATCAACATGGTAACAGATTGGATAAGTAAGAGTGGGAGAAAGATTTCAAGAATATCCAACCATCAATTGGAGAAAAATGCTGGAGTTTACTGATATAAAATCAGTATTTGTTTATGCTATTGTTTGTATTTGGGGGGATATGCTGAAAATATGTTAGCACAGCCTATAACTGGGTCTTTTGCATTATGTCAGTTGATAGACCATGACCGATGCCCTTTATGGTCTGACATTTAAGCACAGGAAATTTATAGTTTTCAAAGAATTAGCCCCTATTATTTATTTAAATATTTTATCCAGGAATGTTGAGGTAATCACATTTCTTATTCCATGTTCCTGGTTACCTCATGGTAGTGATGCCTTCCAATAGATCTGCTTCTTCAGAGGGGAGAGCTTCAGCTATGAGGATGGGTTTGCTGGAGAGAGAATTTGTGAAAATAATTGATAAGCAAATCTTTTATTATCCTAGGGTTACATGAAATATGTTTTAATCCTTTAAAAATGTTCTGGAAGTAATTTAATATGAAATTTATAAAACTAATTTCTGATATTTTAAAACAGAACTATATACAATTTCTGATATATTACAGTTTCTGACCTATTAAAAAGGGCAGTTTCGTATGGTTTAATGTGATACCACATTATCAGAGATGACTGACAATCTGCTATCAGAAGTCTAATTTGAGAATTCTTTTTCATATGTCATGAAATCTCCAATCTGAGTCATTTTATATGAATGAAATATAAAAAAAAGTGTTGAATATTTATCATGACTATTATGATATGGTAGTAACTATCATATGTGTTAGTAGGAAATCATTATTGTTTCCTAATAAAACAATTCATAGACCCAAATGGAAAAGTCATTTCTTAATGATGAACCCACTCTCCTTTTAGGTAACTATATCACGTACAGAAAGTACACAAATGAAATGGAATCCATACCAGTTATTAAATTTAATTTTGCATGATTCATTTGAATTTCATTGTTCAAATATAACTGATACAGTTACAATTGCTTAGAATACAAATTAATTTCCAATTATCTATTGAAATCGTATTATTCTTTTTGCATTTCAGAGATTATATTCTGCATCTGATTATATTCTTGTGTGCTTTACCATAGGGATTTTATTTCTAATCTTCTGTGTTTAATAGCCTTTTCCTTAAACCAGGATTAAAGTTTTGTACCTTTTAGGAAACTTTCTTTTTAATATTCTAACCTCAGAGAGTATTTGTGCAGGATGAAAAATCTCTGTTTTCCACTACACAGATGCCTTCCTCCGTAAGGCAATATTTCGCTTTTTTCTTTTAGTTCAATCTGAACATCAGATTCCTGAAAGTTTATGGTGTAATTTAAATGAAATAAGTCTTATTTTAATTTCATTTTTTCAATGAGGTATAATCTGCCCTAATAACACTCCGTGTTGCATTTCAAAACATTAAATATAATTCACAGATCAGTATTCTTCCCCATTGTCTTTTCCTCTAGGATCCAACTCTCATTGATATTAACAATCGATTATGATGTTTTCGTATTACAATGAGTCCCTTACAATCCTGGAAAATATTATTACTGACATATCCAAGATAAACTTCCTAATTATAGAATATTTTTTGTAATTTTTAATATTAATGTTTTTTAAAATCTATCCCTACCTTTTTATTCCTACTACCATGATGTTGCTTCAGGTTCTCATTATCTTCATCTGCGCTATTTTAATAGTGAAATCAGTCTTTGATTTTAATCTTTCTCCTTGAAAAACACATTCTGTATTATTGCAAGTATTCTTAAAAAAATAAACCAAAAATTACGTTATTTCCTTTAATGAGAAAATTACTGACTCCCCATCCAATCAAATTCAACCGTTTTAGCCCAGAACACAGGAGGACTTTGGTCTCCACTAGCCTCTTCAGCTCACACTCTCACTCTTTGCATTGAATGCTATACTATAGTAATACTTAATAATTGCTTTTTTTCAAACACACGCCATACTCTTTATCTCCTCTAATCTTCTCTCATTTCCTCTGCCTGTATTATTATCACCTCCCATTTCTTATTCACATTTTTCTATTCATATTTTTTTAAATTAGGGTCATAAATCGGTTTCTCGAAAAAGTGTTCCCACTCATCTTGAGACCTAGTTCCAACTCTTCTATTTCCCTACAGCATGCTTCAATACACCTGTATTAGCAGGTGCTATCTTTCTTAGTTGCACAGGAAAAAAAAAGTGCATCATACAATTGGTTGTATATTCAGTGAAATACAGGATGAGGTTGTTTTAATATTTTTAGAAATATTTTATGTCACTGTATTTCCTTCTTCTCCTAACTTTTCAGTCATTGGGAAGTATAATAACTTGATTTCTTACAAAACAAAACATCTACTTTGATATTTTGATTTCTTTTTTTTTTTTTTTTTTGAGACAGAGTCTCACTCTGTTGCCTGGGCTAGAGTGCCGTGACATCAGCCTAGCTCACAACAACCTCAAACTCCTGGGCTCAAGCGATCCTCCTGCCTCAGCCTCCCAGGTAGCTGGGACTATAGGCATGCGCCACTATGCCTGGCTAATTTTTTCTATATAGTTTTAGTTGTCCGATTAATTTCTTTCTATTTTTGGTAGAGACGGGGGTCTCGCTCTTGCTCAGGCTGGGCTCGAACTCCTGAGCTCAAATGATCTGCCCGCCTCGGTCTCCCAGAGTGCTAGGATTACAGACGTGAGCCACCGCGCCCGGCCAGCATTTTGATTTCTATGTCCTCCCTAATAAATTCTGCTATTTTTCTACATCTAATTCTTTTACATGATTCTATTGACAGATCGCTGCCTATATTGTCTTAATTTTCATTTTTTACTTCCCCAAAATGCTGAAGATCTTAAGTAAGTAGTGCTGGTTACGTTTTCATTGTTCGTTCATTGCTTTTGGTATGGAGATCTATCATTTTGGTTCTGTCCTGTGCCTTTTTGATTATTTTGTCCCACAAATTATAAACATAATATTAATTATTATCATTTCACTCTATATTCCAGTTGGTTGACTCACCACTGCTGCATGGCAAGCATTTGTTAGAAGAGGAAGATATTCATGCAATGTGTTGACCATGTTCTCAAATTTTCAGAGCTTGCCTCACTTCACCACCATTTTTGTCAGCAGTGCCCTCATGTCAAGTTGTTCCTCTTTTATGTTTTTGGCCATTTTTCTTTGTTGCTGTTGTTTTAAAATATGTCCTCTGTGTATATGTTGTTCTTTTACCTATTACAGGCTGAGTTTATTAATATAACTGACTGTAATATTTAACTATACATGGTCTGTATTCATGCATTTAGCCTATGTCTACCGATGATAAATATGGCCCAAGAACATTAGCATATTTTCTTGTACAAGTGTATGCCTTTCAAAATAAAAGCAAAATGAAGGGCATTTGGACATCTTTGACTCTGTGTTATTGTATCTTTTTAGATTACAGAGGAAATGCTTGTCAAATTTGTATGTATCATGAAACTCTAATCGATAGATGTCTCAGTTTATTTGGGCGATTATAACAAAATTCCATGAACCAGATAGCTTATAAACAACAGAAATTTATTTCTCAAATTATGGAAACTTAGACATCCAAGATCAAGGTGCTGGCAGATTTGGTGTCTGGCCAGAGCCCATTTCCTGGTTCATAGATAGAGCCTTCTCACTGTGTCCACACGTGATGGAAGGAGCAGCTCTCTGAAGCCTTTTTTTTTATAAGGGCACTAATCCCATTCACGAAAGCTCTGCCTTCATGACTTTATTAGCTCCAAAAGGCCCCACTTCCTAATACCATCATTGGTGATTAGGCTTCATCATAAAAATTTGGAGTGAATATAAACATTCAAGCCATAGCAATAAATAATAAACTAGATGAATATTTTGTAATGTTAAATATATCGATATTCTGGTAGAGTAGTTTTATTATAACCAGGTAAAATATGTTATTTCTAACATTTGGGTGAATAAAATAACTTGAGAGATGTAGGAAAAGGAAATGGTAAAGTAGTAAAAGAAAGTATGAATTAAAACAGCTTGTCCATACTTGATAGGTCCTATGACAGAATAGAAAGATGAGCTGATAACTTCACTGTCTACCAAACCAAATATGGAAGGGATTTTTTTACATATAGGTGGAGACTATAATCACAAAAAAATAAAGTTCCCCCATCATGTACAGAGGAATCCAGTTAATGTGGTACAAAGTTTTATGGCCAGGTGATAGGTTCATGGCCCTTAGAAAATTCTCTGAAAGGGAAGGCCCTGTGTATGCGTCTGTATGTGTGGGTGTATGTATGTGCATGTGTGTGTTGTGTGTGGTAGTAAGAGGCATAATAATCATCTTTGCTTATTTAAAGCCTTTTATGACAAGAGGGATTTTCCTCTCTTTTAATGTCCAAAAGGATTAATAAATAAAGGCGACAGTGAGCATATTTGGTTCTGTATAAACCAAATATTAGCTTTGAATAATGAAGATGCTTGAGACAGTCTTGGCAGGCAATATGTGGTGTTGTTTGTCACAACAGGTGTTCAAACACAGACAGAATGATTGCTTGGCTAGAATACTGCTGAGGAGATTAAAATATCAAATGAATGGTTGTTTTAGAATGTCTCTGGGGTCCCTTCTAAGCCCCAGGTCACCTAATTTTTAAAAATATCTTCTTCCCCAATGTCTAGTTTAAATACTAAGTGGAAGATTTCTGTCCTAAATTTCTGCTGTGAGAAAAATAACATCTCATATTTCTCCATGTAAGAATGTGCAGTACTGCATATATAAAGTAATCCACTTATTTGATTTATAAATAGACTGCTTTTAAACTCCATGTTTTATCTCTTTTATAGACATGTCATTTATCTCAAAAATAAGGATGACACTTTTTTCAAAGAGATTGCATTTATGTGTACATGTGTGTATTTAATTTTACCCACTTATTTAACTCATGATGAAAGCGTTTTTTTCCTTCAACCAATTTTTTCCTAACATTTTTTTTTTTGCCAGACACTGAACTTTCCTTCTATCATATCATTTAACTTTCAGAACAATACATTTTATAGATGAGGAAATTGATGTGCAACATAATAAACTAATTACCCATAGTTGCATAGCTAACAGGGGAAGGATTGGGGCATTTGACAACATTAGAAATACACCAAAGCCCTTGTCTTTAACAACTGCATTTTATCTAAAACAAACCAATAAACCAAAACAAAGAAACAAGCATGTATTTTCTTCCTGAAACATCCATAAGCACAGCAGATGTTAAAGGTAAACTCTTGAGGGAAATTCTCTAGTTTATTTCCAGCATAAAATATTCTCACTGCTAAGATTTGTCTGGAAGATATATTAAAATGTGTCTTTCAATATGAAGGTTTTAGATTGCACAATCTGTACTTTTAATCGCTTTTATTAGTTTGAAAATATAGAAAATGTTAGTTATCTTTTTAAATAAAAAGTTAAGACTGAACCAACTGCTTCCAAATATTAACGATTTAAAAAAAAAAGAAAAGTCAACTTAACCTACACAAAACTATGACTCCAAATTAATAGTTTTAGAGGATGTTTTTGTTTGGTCATAATTTTTAAACACTTTTCAATATGATGCAAAAAGTAATCTTATCTTTAATTCATTTATATCCTCATATTAATTTGACAAATCAACACCTTACAAAGTTATTTTATAGAATTGAATATTTTTCTTTTTTCCTTAGATCTAGGCACCACCCTGTTTTTAAATTTACACCACCCTGTTTTTAAATTTACTCTTCTTCTGGGTTTTTTTTTTCTTCTTTTTCTTTTCTTCCTTTTATTTCTGTTTTTAATTTATTTTTTCTTTACAGTCTCTCTCTCTCTCTGTCTTTCTCTGTCTCTCTCTTCATTGTTTTTCTGTTTTTTTGTTTACATTTTGGTTTTTTTGTATTTTGTTGAGGAAAATATTTGTTCTATCGAGGGTATATGGAGGCTATTGTCTTATTTCTAGCTCAGTAAACCTTCCAGATGAGTCAAAAAAATTGCATAAAGTGAAGCTTCTCAAGAATACACCACAGGGATGTGTCAAATTTCCTGCAACCGTTGTGACTCTAGCCTAGAAAATTTTAAGATGGATTTAACAAGGTGACTATCTAAGCTAAACTGAACTAAAACTGAAGTTTTCATCAAATTCCTGTATTTAAGAAATGCTATATGACATTATACACCTATGAAATAAATTTTGTATGAAGTATAAACTCCAATTAGTCAACTTTTTATGAAGTTGTTTAAAAAATTAAAAATCATGTAATAATTACCTAAAGCAATGACTTTAGTTTTAAAATAGCTTAACTATGTTACTTAGAGAAAAGGTCTGTTTAGAAACTTACAAAATTCAAATAAAAGACAAGAATGTGCATAAAATAATATTTTTTCTTATTAAATAATCTTAGTTCACTCAAGAGTAATTATCAGATCCTTTGAAAGTAAGTCAAAAGAGGGAGCACTAGAATATACTCTGTTTTATTGTGTTTGAATGACATTGCTGATTCTTAGAGAAAAGTTTCTATTTGTTCACCAATGACATTTTGGACTCCTGAGGTTTAGCTGGTACCTAATTCTGCATGCAGAGTAAAAAGCTAGAAGGAAATAGGAAATAAGACAGTTAATCTTATATTAACCTTATGTAGAGAGGTTTAGCAAGTTTTTTATGTCAAAGTTAGTTGTGACTAAGTCCATCTTGTGTAAAATATTTCCACTGAAAGATCTAGATTATTTGCATATCAAGCAAATTAGTTTGAGTTAATTAAAGCATTATTTTAGAAAGATGGAATAGAGGTGCCCAAGCAAAATCATGAGGACAAGATTAAGGAAGACTGGTTTTTTGTGTGTGTTTTTTTTTGTTTGTTTGTTTTCTGGGGATGTCATAACAAAATTCCAGAACCTGGGTGGCTTAAACAACAGAAATTTATTTTCTCACATTTCTGGAGGCTGGAAGTCCAAGGTCAAGATGTCAACAGGGTTGATTCCATCTGAAAAGGCAGTGAGAGAAGGATCTATTTCAGACTTCTCCCCGTTTTTTATAGATGGCCATGTTATCCCTGTGTTTTCACATCATCTTCCCGCTTAACATCACTGTGTTCAAATTCCCTCTCATAAGGACATCAGTTATACAAGATTAAAGCCCACCCTAATAACCACATTTAACTTAATCACCTCTGTAAAGACCCTATCTCCATATATAATTAAATTCTGAAGTACTGGGAATTTTTAAGGGGACACAATTCAGTAAATCACACGCTCCTTTCAGAAATTACCTTGAGAGTCTATGAAAGTATCTCTATAGAAGATTTCCCTAGTAATATATTTAGCGTTGTTTTTTATAGTTGGCTGTACAAGTGAAGGATTTAGTGAAGTTTTGAATAAACAGCTAGAGATCAACAAAATTGGCATGGATGGTCTCAAATTCTAGAGCTGTAAACCAAGTTCCAGTTTGAACTGAAACTTAAGCTTTCACAATCTCACCTGCTCATACCTATGTATGAAATCTTAGTATGAATCAAAGAAAATACATTATATTTTCTTATTATAGTTCTATATTTCTTACCACAAGATTTCATTGAAGCCATGTTGTCTTTGTGGTAATAAGAAAATTACACACACACACACACACACACACATGCACACACACACACACACACACACTTTCTCAAACAAAATTAGAAATATGCACACATGCTTTGATGTGCTAAGTCCCAGTTATGTTGCATGTCATCTATTTTACCTGGTTAATCAATAGTCCTTAAGCTAATAAGCTAAGTATGTGGGAACCTAACCTGGGACAGATTATCCATGGTTTGTGGATAAATGGTGAAAAGAAAAACATTTTCATAAGGCATCTAAGTCGAATTTCTTACCATTGGACACCAGCAGAAAGTTATAATCCTTGTTATTGTCTCACCAATTAAGTGCCTCAGCCCAGTGCAGCATGAACAAGAGCCCAACTTAGGAGAGTGTCTAGAGTGGGATCATGTGCCTGAAATTCTGAAAATAATTTTAAAAGAGATCACAGACATTGAATGGAAATTAAATTAAATAACAATGGGAGTGGGCCCATTAGATATATAAAAGACACATAGAGATATAGGGGTATAATAAAAACTCATTATTCATATAAATAAATATGAACTTTAGAAAAAAGCATTGAGAACAATAATGTATGCTTACTAATAATCAGTTCTCTTTTAGATATAATGATGCTTTGGGGAAAATCTTAATAGTTTTATATAAACTCTGAATTTTTTTGTTAATTAGGTGAGCATTATCTTGCTCTAGAATAAAATAAAGCAATGGAATGATGAACAAACAATTATTGAGGGTCTCATGTATTACAAAGAAATTGTTATACTTTTCTGGAAGTTCAGGAAAAAAAAAAATCTAAGAAATTGTGACCATACGTGTTGTAAAATTAGAAAATGTTTTATTCCGAAATGTAACTGTTACAAACAGAAGCCAAAAATCATGTTTTATAAACTTCTATTATTATCATTCTGTGTCCTAGAAGGCAAACATGGGAAGCTATTAATATTTATAGACTAAGAATGAAGAAAACATTATAAATTAAATATTACATGTTTTCATAGAAGAGCACAGGAAACTGACCAAAAATCTGACAGAATATTTTCTATGTTAACAGAAAAAGAAAAGCCACAGAGAGTCTTTAAAGTAGTTAACCTTTGGTATTAAGTCTCCCACTTTACTACAACAGCCTTAGATTTCTTGAGGTAAATAATAAACATTTACTCTCTAGTATTTTAGGTAAAACTTTGTATGCTTCAATATAATGTAGCTTCATTGCACTATGTGATTTTGAAAGGAAAACCTTAACAATCTGTGTTTAATTTGTAAACTATGTGTAAGAAGCTGCTGCACAACTCTGTAGAATCTAATGGAGAATATGACAAACTGATTGTCAATTAAATAATCAAAAACCAGTATCAGTGAGCTGATGTGTGATGTCATTTTTGGCTGGAAGTTAAATCTGACTTGAAATTTTCCATCTCAAACAGATGACTGCCAGTCCAGAACACACACTCAGAGACATTCTTCAAATTACAATAAAAGCCACTTTCAATTTAATGTCTTTATATATTATCCATCATGTTTCAAGGTTACATCAGAATTCTGATTCATAAAGTCCAAATAAAACTGGAGAAAAGGAAAATTATTTAAAATTATTCTTTATTATCTTTTCCAAAATCCTTCGTCCCAGTAATTCAAATCTATATATAATTCAGAATTCATAGAGATATATTACTAAATGCAATATTATCATAAGATTACTATTACTACCAATTTCCAAAGTGTTTTAATTGGTTCAGGAATTACTTAAATCACCACTCAGAAGTATTTTGCAATTACACATGTGTCAAGCATGAGCAGGAAAAATGCTTTCTGAATTTGTTCAAAAAAGCATAGTATCATATTTATGCTTAGCCAACATCATTAATTGGTAATAATAAGTGTGCACATTATGTTGAAATCAAGAATATTTGGGCAATTTTTTTGTAAAAAAGTAAAATTTAACAACTCTCTCTTCTGAATTGCATCAATCTCTCATAAATGATCAGACACTAAAAATGGGGAGTTCACTTAATGGGTGTGGTGTGCACCAGCTGGGGAATGGACATGCTTGAAGCTATGACTCGGGTGGGACAAAGACAATATATGTAACCTCCACATTTGTACCCCTGTAATATGCTGAAATTTAAAAAACTGATAAAATATAGGGAGTTCATAGAAGCATACAGTTTATAGAAATCACATATTTTATGTCATGATTTTCTTTATTTATATGACTGTTCAAGCACGTATCCTAATTTAGCTGTCTTTCTTTCATATAGTGTTTGGGTCTCCTTAAATCAGATATTTATTAGTGAGAAATTAAATTATCTGAGGAGGAGCCAAGGTTGCTGTAGTATTTCAGTTGCAGCAAACATGCATAATAAATAACTTTGCAATTGAGAAAACTAGCTGAGAATTCTTTAATAGCTTTGACATATTTTTAAAAGTTCAAAATCAACTTCTTAAAAATACTCTTCTTGTAAATATATATAATATATGAGGAATATAAAAAATGTAGCCTTTTAATAAAGAACATCTTTGTGTCTTGAAGGTGAGTCTGCATAAACTTGCTAGAACAAAAGGAAACTATTTCATAGATATTTTCATTTCAATTACAAGAAAGTAAAGAAAAATCCAATAGCTATTATGCATTGTATTCTTATTTTGTCAGGTGTTTTGCATAATTATTTTACTTAAATAATTTCATTTTAATGTACAGTAAATCTGTGTGATAGTTACTGTATGCCCTCTATATTGATAGTAAGTTGGAGATAAACAAAATGCAGCTAGCAAGTGGCATAGCTGGAATTCAAAGCTAGTTCTAACCCCAAAGCCTGTGATACCTCTTTCATAATAAGACTTACCTAAAATATACCACCAACACATGCACACAAACACACCCATACACCTACACACCCTTTTTTTCTTTCCTTGAGATATCCGTTTAAATGAAAACTTTCCTTCCCTGGGTCCTAAACATTTTTTGATAGCAAAATTGCATATATATATACAGCATTTCAAATAATTACTGGTATATAATGATCAGGCAATGTGTATTAATTATGTATATATCTACTTATGAAAATATATATCACTTTTATTGATAAAATTCAGCTTTTAGAGAAGGAGGTACTTTTTTCATAATGTATGGTTAAATGAGAAAAACGAATTTCACCAAAATATTAAGTAGGTTGCATATTTTTCATTTTATTTGTTTTTAAAAATTAAAAAAAAATTTAATCGTATGGATGGTATTCTAATGTAGAACAAATTATAATGTCAAAATCATATATCTAGCATATAAAATTTTTACATAATTTTCCTCATCTGGAAAATGAATGTGTTTAAATGAATCTTTAAAGTGCCTTCAGAAATAAAAGTTCTTTATTTCTATGAACATGCCTGAAATTTAAATTAGTGATTATCTAGTGTTTTAAAAAGTATTAAGAGCTAAGTTAATAAGCTGTCTCTGTGACAAAATTAAATTTAATTCATGATGACTGCTCTAGAGAAACTTAAAGGACGGAGCATCAACTGATGAAAATTGCATGACAGATAAACACTAAAGGAAATAATAGAAGATGCTACTATTCCCATAATTCCATTTTCAAAGGAGCAGTATGGGCAATTATTCTTCTGAGTTCATAGGAAAGTATAAATTACAGTATTCTACAAGGTTACAATACAATAAAATAAATTTATTAGATGTCAAACAGAGAACAGTCTTGGCTAAAATAGCGAGCAGGGAAGATTTTAAAATTTAGATAAAAATAATTAAACATTGAGAACTATTTAAATATTTGAAACAGTAACCAGTACTATACTCTCATGGAGCTTACACTCTATTTAGGAATGTTTATATAAATAGTCAAATTTTATCCTGTACCTTTGTAATATTAACATTTTGAATAATATTGTAAAAAGTTATTAAATTTGAGAATAGGGTACAAAAACACTTAAATACTTACTATATCAGAAGTTACTTATCTTTGATTTTTCTGTGTTTGTGATTCAATTTTCATGAAATTCAGAAAAGGAATCTATTGCAATATATATGCATTATGTGATATTAATATAATATAGTAATGTAGTCAAAACAATATATTTAGCATAAGTAAAATACATGTCAAATCAGTTGGGACAGATCTAGTTAACCTGTTTAAAATTACATAGATTTTCCAGTTTGGGGCAATCAAACATGTTGCATAATTTCAGTATCTGCTTTATGATTTTATTTATAACCACAGATTAGGTCATACAATAAAAAAAGGACAATGATATAATTGTTAATTTAAGTTGGCAGAATGAGAAATTTTTAAGATTATTCAGATATTAACTGGGTTTTACAATTTAAAAAAGCTAGTTAACACCAAGTTTTTAACTTTGGAGAATTTGATATTGTTCTATTCTTCTATGGAGAAGTCTATTGCTAACAGATTTTGCAATGAAAGAAGAGTGTCTAAATTTAAGAGATTTCAATTTAATATGAAGTGATATCTATTATGTAAATACAGGATGCTCTTCAGAACTCAATTTTACACACTTATACAAACACACACATATTTCCTTTCTAGAGTAAGGTGAAGTATATATTATTTGATTACTGATTACCTCTTTTGGACCAAGTATATCAATTAAGTTAGCCACTACGAAATGACATAATTAAAAATCTTATGATACATTATAACCAAAGTCATCTATTCAAGTTTTCTGTCCTTTTGATAATAAAGAGCAAAATAAAACAAATTAAAATCATATATAATCCAAAAAGAATAAATTAAAATCCTTCACCAAGTCATTATATTTAATGAGATATGCATGCAGAACAAGAATTTAAATTTAAAAGTTTTCCCATTCACTTACAACTGAACTCGCTATACTTCCTGATTTATTTGCATTGTAGATCTTGACTCTTCTCAATCTTGAAGTGTAAATTTAGTTTTCCCATTCCTATCTGATACTTCTGAAATTATTTTTCTTTAAAGTGTCTTTCTGGGTCTCTCATTACTGTTTTAATGGTATCAGGATTGTGTTTCATGGAAAACAGGTTAATAGGAGTTTCACTTCTTTCTTGAAATTAATAGCAAATATCAACATAAGTAAGTATAGAACCATAGTTAAATTATATGAAAGACATTATTTTAAAATAAGTGTAAAATATATCAAATTTAACAAGTCATAATAAGCTATTTTTAGTCAGTTATATAATATAAATGTTTACACATAGGCAAACATCTTTCATATCAACTAGACACACCTTGGTACTCATTAGTTTTAGAATATTTAAAAATATATTTGTGTAAATATACATATATTAATAATTTCATTTGTTGGAATTATATTAAAAATCTATGTTTCTCAATCTGTTTCTTTTTTAGCAAGGAAATAAATATTGAAAAAGCAAATAAGCTAAGTAAACATTTAAGTACTGAACTTAGTTTTGTTTAATGACATTGTAGATACTCAATAAGTGTATGTCTATGTTATTTTGTTTGAATTTGTGTTTGAACGTGGTTTTAGTCTGAGATCTGGGAATATTTTGCAATGCTAGCTATGTTACAATGAGCATATCAAAAGCCAGAATTGGTCTTCTCTGTAAACTGCTCTCTGGATGTAAATTTAAAGGATAGTTCATTCTTCTAGCTAACCAAGACACCACTTAGTGAATTACTGTTTGTGTTAAAGAGTAATTCAATAGCACACCTCTGAATTAGTTTTCTCAGACAGTCAATCCTCACCCAATAAATTGTAAAACACAGAACACAACTCTAGAGGGCAGAAACATTATTATAAATAATGTCTAAAACCATCTGTATACCAAGAAACATCTCTAGTCTAAAGGCATGGTGTGTTCCATATGTATATATATATACATATGTATATTATATATATATATATATTACTTTTCATTAATGTAGTTAAAATTTACTGATATTATTAAAATATATTAATTTAAAAGCATAACTGAATTTCTTGCCATCTCAATCAACTGCTATTAGAAATTCTCTTATGTATGAAGTCTACATTTCTTTAGCACAAAAATGTAGTCATTATATGTTGTCAATATAAACTATTTACTGAAAGCATATGTAACTCTCTGAGGTAACAATTTATACTGAACATAGAATGACATTACTTGTAAGACTTTATATTAGTACTATAAAAGTGAAAAGTAAAATCCTGAAAAATTACAATATTACATTTACATTAAACGTATGCCTTAGAATCAATGAAATGAGTATATTTCTTTTGGAGTTATAAAATTTTGCTTACCATAACACAGTAAATGTTCTTGTCACTTTTCATAAAATAATAGCTTTACAATAATTAAATTTTGAATTCTATTGCAAGACTTTTGCTACCAGCAAAGATGAAGGAACAGGGAAAGGATTCTTCCTCCTACTTGAAACAACTAAAAAACCAGGATGAAGTATATGAAACAATGTTTTAAGACATTGGGTATCAGGAAACAAAGGTCAGTGATCCCTGAGAATCACATAACAATCAATGTAAGGCCTGTACTTGCCCTGGGTCATCGGATGGGAAATCTTCAGACTATCACTCAGGGAGAGGGATCTTACTAAGAGCCAGGACTCCTCTGAACTACAGAGATACAGCTGAAAGTCTAGGGAGGCTAAGATACCTAGAGTTTAAAGTACAAAATACTGGAAAGGAGATTACTGCACAGGGAAAAATTCTAGACTCTGCAGAAGTTCTTTCTCAAGTCTTCAGCTGAGTCTTCAATTCTTTAATGTCAGCAATCTTTTCTTCTACAGTATCTGATCGGCTCTTAATTCCTCCATTGTATCTCACAGCACAAGCATGTGAAAAAATGATCAGTGGTGAGAGGAAGAAAAACCTGAAAGATATGTGATAACAATTCCTGGAGCTCATATAGGGCTAGGAATAATTTTTCCACCATCCACAGTAGAATATTTCAAGAACTAAAACATTGGATAGAATACCCAAAAGGGTTTTGCCTCAGTAATGGGTCAAATTTAGCACTAAAATAAAATATTATTCTGGTCCCCATTAACCAAGCTCTAAAGCAATACACAGAAGGGTCAAATTGTGTCTAAGTAACTTAATTTCATTCAAGAAAAAAAATCTTAATAATATTTATACAAATAAAAAACATGAAGCACTAAAGAAGGTAAAATTTTAAAAAGCATATTATCCAATCATAATTCACCATATTTCCAAAGAATTAGCAAAGTATGCCACACAATGAGAAGAGTATCAATTAATTAACATGAACCCAAACATGACAGAGATAGTAAAATTAGTACTCATGGACATTAAAGAAATATTATAACTTATTCCACATGTTCAAGAAACTAGAGGAAAGGAAATATTTAATCTATTAATTAGAAATATAGAAGATATAATTGAAAACTCAAATTGAACCCCTAAAGTTGAAAACAACAATGTTTGATATGAAAGATACAATAGAAGGATTAACAGCAGATCGGACACAACAGACGAAAAGATTGCTAACACTGAAGACATATTAATAGAAACTAACTAGAATGAAACAAAGGTAGAAGTGAAAAAAATAAAAGAGTATCATTGAACTATGGGAACAACTTCAAGCAGCTACTGTGTGTGTAATTAGAGCCCTGGAAATGGGGGAGGTAGACAGAAAAAATTATGTTTCAACTTTGATAAAAATTATAAATCAACATGTCCATGAAGTTCAACAATCCCTAAAGGCAAGAAAAATAAAAAATAACTATACATGTATGTCAATTACATTTTAAATTGCAATTTTATAATTTGCAAATATAAAAATTTTAAATTGTATATCTTAAATATATGTCGTTAAAGGTATACCAATGATATCTCAATAAATATGTTACAATAAAATATGAAGAGTAAGGATTCTATATAATGGTTATCCTAAATATTAATGTATTATTTAATGGAGGAGGATTTAGTCTGTTTGGCTGGTCTAGGATGGCCCTGGCCTTCTTCACATGTCAGTCTCTTCATCTGGCTATCCTGGACATATTTCCATTTATTAAGAAGTAAGAGTAACAAAAGAACCAGACTTTTTCATGTTGCTGTTTGAATCCTGATTTCTAACATTCTGTTAGCTATAGAAAGTAAAATGGATGGGAGAGAACACCCCAACTTTAATGGGAGGAGCAAAGAAAAAAATAAACAAAACATATTGTGACTAATAATAGAATAGAAGTATTACAACTATGGCATAAAAGGAGAGAATAATATAAGTTTGTACAAGAGTCTAATATTTACATTAATTTAAAAGTATGGTGATATATGATAGGTATTTATGTATGAAATATATAGATCACATTTGTTCAAAGAACTAAAAATTTTTAAAAATCATTCCATGCATTCGATATCAACCATATATTTTCAGTGTTTTAAATAAATAATATTGTTTTATAGCCCATGGATATCTTTATATCTTTGATATCAATTTATTTTATTTGTATAAATTTAAGGGTACAAGCAAAATTTTGTAACATGGATATATTGTGTAGTGGTGAAGTCTGGGCTTTTAGTGTATCTATCGTTGGAATAATGCACATTGTAACCATTAAGTAATTTCTCATCACCCACTCTCTTTCTACCCTCTTACCCTTCCAAACCTCCAGTGTCTTATCATTCCACACTCTATGAGCCAGCTGTATGCTGCTTACAACTCACCTTACCTGTAAAGACACATCATATAGTCTAAGAATAAAGGGGTGGAAAAAGATATTCCTTTCAAGGGGAAACCATAAGTGAGCAAGAATAGATATACTTGCATCAGATAAAAGAGACTATCAATCAAAAACAGTAAAAACAGCCAAAGAAGGCCATTATATAATGACAAAGGGATCAATTCAGCGAGAGGATATAATAACCCTAAATATATGTGTACTCAACACTGAAGCACCCAGATTTATAAAACACATATTACTAGACCTGAAGAATGAGAAGACAGCAATAAAATGGTAGTAGGGGACTTTAACACCCCACACACAGCACTAGACAGATCATTGAGACAGAAAATCAGCAAAGAAACACTGAATGTAAATTGGACTCTAGACCAAATGGACCTAACAGACATTTATAGAACGTTCTTCCCCAAAACTACAGGATACGCATTCTTCTCCTTGGCACATGGAACATTCTCCAAGATAGACCATATGTTAGGCCACAAAACAAGTCTTAATAAATTTAAAATAAATCTCAGACCACAGTTGAAAAAAACTAGAAACCAATACCAAGAGGAACATTAGAAACTATACAAATACGTGGAAGTTAAACAAGATGCTTCTGCATGATCTTTAGGTAAATGATGAAATTAAAATAGAAATTTTAGGCATTTATTGTAATGTCTTATCTTTCATTTCTAATTTTATCTATTTGAGTCTTCTTTTGCTCTTTTTAGTCAGTCTAATTAAGGGTTTGTTGTTTTGTTTGACTTTTAGAAAAAATCAATCTTTAATTTTGTTAATTTTTTTCTGTTGTTTTTCTATTTTCTACCTAACTTATTTCTACTCTAATCTTTGTTATTTTCTTTATTCTAAAAACTTTAGGCTTAGTTTGGCCTTTTTCTCATTCCTTGGGAGTAAAGTTAGGTTTTTCATTTGAGATCTTTCTTCTTTCTAACGCAGTTTTTCATTACTGTAAACTTTCTCCTTAGTACTGCTTTTGCTGCTTTCCTTAGCTTTTGGAATATTGTATTTAAATTTTCATTTGACTGGAGATATTTTTAAAATTCTCTTCTGATTTCTTTTTGACCCAATGGTTGTTCAATAGTGTGTTTATTAGCTTCCACGTTTGTCCATTTTCCCATTTTTTTGCTGTTATTGATTTCTGGCTTTATTACAGTGTGGCTGGAAATGATATATGGAGTGATTTCAATCTTATTAAGTTTGTTAATATTTATTTTGAGACTTAAAATGTGATGTATCCTAGAGGACATTCCATGTACAGTTGAAAAGAATGTATATTCTTCTACTGTTGAGTGGAAAGTTTTATACATATTTGTTAGGTCCCTTTGGTCATTCAAGTCAACTGCTTCTTTATGGGTTTTCTGTCTGGATGTTCTATTCAAAAAAGACAATATATGAAGACCTCACAGCTAACATCATAATCAATGGGTAAAAACTGAAAGCTTTTCCTCTGTGATCTGGTAGAGGGCAAGGATGTCCACTCTCACCACTTCCATTTAACGTATTGCTAAAAGTCCTAGCCAAAGCAATTAGGCAGGAAAAAGAATTATTAGGCAACCAAATTGTAAAGAAAGAAGTAAAATGATCTCTGTTTGGAGGTGACATGATCATATATGTAGAAAATCACAAAAACCTAATAAAAGCTTTTAGAACTAATAAGGAAATTTAATAAAGTTTTAGGATACAAATTTGACATACAAAAATCACGTTTGCTTCTGTATGCTAACAACGAACAACCCAGAAAAGAAATTAAGAAAAAAATCTAATTTACAATAACATCAAAAAGAATAAAATACTTTGGAATAAATGTAACCAAGGAGGTGAAATCTTGATTAAAATTATAAAACACTGATGAGAAAAACTGAAAGAAAGATGGATCAATGAAAAGACACCTCATGTTTATAAATTGGAAGGATCGATATTGTTAAAATGTCCATACTATGCAAAGTGATATACAGATTCAATGCATTCTTTATCAAAATCCCAATGGCATTCTTTACAGACACAGACAAACAAACAATTCTAAAATTTGTGTGGAGACACAAAAGACCCTGAATAGCCAAAAAAAAAAAAAAAAAAAAAAAAAAAAAAGATCCTCAATAGCTAAACAATCCCCCACCCCCTTTTTTTAAATTTCAGCATACCAGGGTAGTATAAATATTTAGGTTACACATATTGCCTTTGCCCCACCCAAGTCAGAGCTTCAAGTGTGTCCATATCCCAGATGGTGCACACCACACCCATTAGGTGTGAATATACTCATCCCCTCTTCCTCTTCCCACCTGCCTGACACCCAATGAATATTATTACTATATGTGCATATAAGTATTGATCAGTTAGTATTAATTTGTTGGTGAGTACATATGGTGGTTGTTTTTCCATTCTTGGGATACTTCACTTAGTAGAATGGGCCCCAGCTCTACCCAGGATAATACAAGAGGTGCTAGATCACCATTGTGTTTTGTGACTGAGTAGAACTCCATGGTATACATGTACCACATTTCGTTAATCCACTCATGTATTGATGGGCACTTGAGTTATTTTCACATTTTTGCAATTGTGAATTGTGCTGCTATAAACATTTTAGTGCAGATGTCTTTTTTATACATGTCTTTTTTTTCTTTGGGTAGATGCCCAGTAATGGGATTGCTGGATCAAATGGTAGTTCTACTTGTAGCTCTTTGAGGTATCTCCATATTACTTTCCACAGAGGTTGTACTAGTTGGCAGTCCCACCATGAGTATATGAGTGTTCCTGTCTATCCACATCCACACCAACATTTGTTGTTTTGGGCCTTTCTAATAAAAGCCATTTTCACTGGAGATAAGTGACAACTCATTGTGCTTTTGATTTGTACTTCCCTGATGATTAGAGTTGTTGAGCATTTTTTCATGTTTGTTAGCCATTAGGCTATCTCCTTTTGAAGTTTCTCTTCATGTTGCTTGCCCACTTTTTGATAGGGTTGGTTTTTTCTTGCTAATTTTCCTGAGTTCTATATAGATTCTAGTTATTAGCCCTTTATTGGATGTGTAACATGCAAATATTTTCTCACATTCTGTAGGTTGTCTGTTTGCTGTCATGATAGTTTCTGTGGCTATGCAGAAACTTTTTCATTTGAAGAGGTCCCATTTAGTTATTTTTGTTGTTGCTGTGATTGCCTTTGGGGTATTCTTCATAAATTCTTTGCCTATGTCAATGTCTGTAAGAGTTTTTCCAACATTTTCTTCTAGAATTATTATAGTTTCATACCTTAGGTGTAAGTCTGTTATCCACCGTTGAGTTGATTTTTGTGAGAGGTGAGAGGTGCGGATCCTGTTTCAGTCTTCTACATGTAGGTATCCAATTTTCCCAGCACCATTTATTGAATAAGGATTCTTTGACCAGTGTATGTTTTTGTCTGCTTTATCAAAGATTAGATGGCAATATGGGGATGGTTTTATATCTGGGTTCTCAGTTCTGTTCCCTTGGTCTGTCTCTGTTTTTGTGCCAGTACCATGTTGTTTTAGTAACTATAGCCTTGTAGTATAGCTTGAACCCTGGTAAAGTGATGCCTCCCAATTTATTCTTTTTGCTTAAGAGTGCTTTTGCTATATGGGGTCTTCTCCAGTTCCATATGAAGTGTAGAATTATTTTTTCTATATCTGTGAAAAATGATGTTGGTATTTTAAAGGGATTGCATTGAATCTGTAGATCACTTTAGGTGGTATAGACATTTTAACAATGTTGATTCTGCGATCCATGAGGGACTATTATGAACAATTATACACCAACAAATTGAATAAACTAGAATAAATGGATAAAGTCCTAGAAGTATATAACCTACCAAAACTGAATTAAGATGAAATAGCAAGCCTGAGCAGACCAATAACAAAAAGGAGATTAATCAGTAATCAAAAACTTCTCAACAAAGAAAATCCTAGGGCCAGGTGCCTTCACAGTTAAATTCTACTAAACATTCAAAGAATTAACAGCAACATTTCTTAAAATCTTCCAAAAATAGAAGTAGAGTGAACACTTCCAAACTCATTTTATGAGGCCGGCATCACCCTGATATCAAAGCCAAAGATACCACAATAAAAAAAAGCACTTTCTAGTTTCTCTATTGAATATAGATGTAAAAGTCCTCAATAAAATTCTAGCAAACTAAATTTAACAGCATGTTAAAAGGATTACACACACAATGACCAGGTGGGATTTATCCTTGGAATGCAAGGATGGTTCAACATCTGCAAATCAATAAATGTGAGGTACCACATTAACAGAATGAAAGCTAAAAACTGCATAATTATCTTGATAGATGCAGAAAAAGCATTTGGCAAAATTCAATCTCTGTTCATGATAAAAAAAAAACTCTCAATAAAATAGTTATACAAAGAACTTACCTCGATACAATAAATGTCATATGGGGAAAAATAAAATAAAATAGAAATTTTAAAAAATGAAATGAATTAAAATGGAAAACAATATGGCAATACTGAGATATTGCAATAGCAGTGCTAAGAGAGAAGTTTATAGCATTAAATGCCTACATCAGGAATATAGAAAGATCACAAATTGACAACTTAATGTTGCAGCCCAAGGAACTAGAAAAACAAGAAGTAGCCAAACATGAAGCTAGCAGAAAAAAAGAAATAATAAATATCAGAGCAGATCTAAATAAAGTAAAAGCCAATAAAACAATACAAAGGATCAACAAAGTGAAACATTCATTCTTTGAAAAGGTAAACAAAATTGATAAACCACTAGATAGACTAACTAAGAAAAGAAGGACTAGGACTCAAATAAACAAAATAATAAATAAAAAAGGAGACATTACCACTGATATCACAAAAATACAAAGATCACCAAAGACTGTGATGAGCAAATATATGCTCATGAACAAGAAAACCTAGAGGAAATGCACAAATTTCTGAAAATATACAATCTCTTAAGATTGAATCAGGAAGAAAGAGAAACTCTGAACAAATAAATAATGAGCAGTGAGATTGAATCAGTATTAAAAATATCTCAACAACAAAAGAAAGCCCAGAACCAGATGGACTCACAGCTGAATTCTACCAAACATACCAAGAAAAATTGGTACCAATCCTCTTGAAACTTGCAAAAACTCAAGGAGGACAGAATTCTCCTTGACTCATTTTATGAAGCTAGTATCACTCTGATACCAAAAGCAGACAAGGATACAACCAAAAATGAAAACTACAGACCAATATCCCTGATGAACATAGATGCAAAAATCCTCAACAAAATACTAGCGACCCAACCCAACAGCGCGTCATAAAGTTAATACAATGTGATCAAGGAGGTTTTTTTTTCCAGGGATGAAGGATGGTTTAACATATGCAAATCAATAAATATGGTTTATCACATAAACAGAATTATGGACAAAACCCATATGATCATCTCAATAAAAATTAACTTATTTTCATTAACACTTGCATAGTTTACATAACCAGCCTCTTTTCATTGGTATTTTTTACTATTAAAAACTGCACTGCAAATAAATATCCTGGGCTATGCTAATATAGCTGAAGTATTTTTTTCTGTTAATAGATTTTTAAAAGGATACCTAGTAATAGATTTCATATATGTAAAACTTTTACTAGGCAGTACCACATCACTCTAGTAGATAGTAGCAACTTAAACGTGCATTATCAGTTTTTTAAACTTCTCATTTTAAATACATTTTCTTCCACATTTAGTGTCATAACCTTTTGAAATTTTAGCCAGTCTGATAGGTAAAAAAGCAGTTTCCATTATTTTGTATGCCTTTAATAGAATGTCAGCTGTTTTTTTACATTAAATTGTGTTTTTTCTTCTGTGAAGTGCTGTCTCAATATCACTTGCATATTTTTCCACTAAATTATAAGCTGTCATTTATTTGTAGGGATGATCGATATATGATAGATACTAATAGTGTGTTTCATGTGCTGTAAATATTTTCTCTTTGTGCATTTTTTGGAAGTACAGAAATAACCAAATTTTATGTAGTCATATCTGTCAAATTCTTTCTTTCAATGTGCAGGCTTTGGATAAGCCTTACATACAGTGAAAAAATTGCTTTTTAGTATTTTTATGTAATAAGTTTAAAGTTCATTTTACGTGTCATACATAAATTTTCCCATAGTTTATTTTTATATATTTCCTTTTGGTCTTAGTTTTAAATTAGACAATCAATTTGTTTACATTTTTTTTTATTGTTTGTTGTTTATAGGGGTACAGGTGTATAGGTTACGTATGATGCCCTTGCCCCCCCTTCCCCCCAAGTCCCAGTCCCAAGCATGTCCATCTCTCGGAAGGTGCGCATTGCACCCTTTGTGTATGCATATATCCGTCCCCGCCTCCCCCTCGCCCCTCCCCCTTCCCCCTCTCTCCCTACCCGACATCCAATAGATGCTATTCTTATATGTACACTTATGTGATGTTCAGTCACTACCAATTTGATGGTGAGTACATGTGGTGCTTGTTTTTCCATTAAAGAATTAGACTTTGTTGTATTAATTGCACTTACTTCTGAAATTCATTTAATTTGATGTCAGTATTCATTCCTTCCTTAGTTCTTTTGTAATTGACGATTTACAGCTGAAATCCTGAACAAACTTAAATAAACAGGGGAGTTTTATTTTTAATTTTTCAGTATAAGAAGCAAAGCAGGTAACTTGTACAGTAGCTTCACTGAGATAGTTAGTCTCTTATGCTCTTCCTTTCTTTCTCTAGCAACAGAAGCCTGTGATTCTCATTCCTATAATCTTAAGGCTCTTGCACATCCAGGTATCTCTCAGTGTTCCAAGCATGAAGAAGGGTAAAGAATAGAAGTTAAAAAAAAAAAAAAAAAAAAAACCCTAAAAACCACCACCACCACCACCAACAAAAACGACAGCAGCAAAGAAAAAACTCTTCCCTTGAAAAACCTTTCCCTTAATTTTTTTCTTTAGTTAAAGCTTATAATTCTCTTGTATTTGCCATATTTATTAGTAATGAAAACCATGTCACAAAGCCACTGTACCCACAAGGGTTACGAATGCTGAATATACTAGGCTAGATTTACTTGCACACTCCAAAGGAAGGTTCTGTTTGCAAAGAAGAGATCATTCTTAATTAGGTCGCTAGTCATGTATAACATTGCTATTATCTTCTGATGTATTTTGTTAGTTTTTGATTCGTTATACTAAATGGTAAGGTCAATTTATTTCAAGTTTTCTACTTAACATTGAATTGTATAAGGACAAACATTTTCCTTTTGTGGAGTTCTGCATCCTGTTAGTATTGGGATACAATGTTATCAGTTTGCATTGATTTTTCAAAAATTCTTATTTCAGTTTTGATTTTTTATTTGACACAAGATTTATTTAGAAAAAGATTTTTTTTCTTTACATTATTTACTTGGGGTTATTCTTTAGTTATTTATTGCCATTTTATTGCCTTGAGGTCAAAGAATGTGGTATGGAATAGTTCTACTTCCTCGACTAGTCATGATGTCCTTGTGTTTAGGTACATAATAAGTTTTGTTACTGTTCCTTACACAGAAAAGAATTTGCATTCTATGTATGGGATATAGTTTTTCTTTCAGTTACTGTTTGTCTCTATAATCATAGAAATAAATATTAACTATAGAAAATTATATATCTCATCATTGGAAATGCTTAATTTTTTATATCAACATGGCATAAATTTCTTATAAGATAAAAATTGGATGGTATAATTTATTTGTATTAAATGCTTGCCTTTTTCAGTAAATTTGCCCGATGAATTTTATTATTTTTTTCCATGCAGAAATGTGTATTATTATTATGCCTTCATTGTATATTAATTCACTGAATTTTGCCTCTTTTTTGATTTAGTATCTGGCTTTAAATTCCACCTTATCTGACTTGAGTATCACCACCTTCCATTTAGTTTTTAATATAATCATTTATTTTTAATTTGCTACAACATTTATTTGAGACACATTTGAAAGGGTAGGATAATATTCTGTATGTATGGATTTTGCTTCTGGTAGACATATGTAATGTGTTCAGTATTGGTGAATAAAAATAGTGAAACAGAAGTAAAGAACAAAGGACAGTTTTGCTGTACTGAAATATAAAATCCAGGTATAGCATGATGCTAGATGATAGACAGATAGAATACAAACATACATTTTAAAGGCACATTTTACACACATACACACATGCACACACACTTTGCATGTATATTCCAATGAATAAAAAATCTACTAATTTCCAACTAGTTTATAAAATTATCTGTGCTAATTGTACGTAACAAAATACTGGAGGCATTTGGTCCATGAATTTTTATGAAAATTTTAAAATTGTCTCTTTAAAAGTGTCTTCATAATTTTATATGTATTTTATTCTTAGTGTATAAATATCTTTATTTTCATTTGAAAGATTTATTTGCTAAAATTAACTGTATTAAGAAAAATACCACTCATTTTACTCTGTTCAGAATCTGAGATTACACATTTACTATTAATGTAATATTGTGGCTCTGACCATCAGTGATTCAAATTCTGTAAAATATTCAGTTGATACATCCTCATTTTTCATGTTTTAGATGTTATTCTAATGTTTATCTGTATAATATTTTAATTTTGTAATATATTGGTTTGACACTATAATTCTCCAACATGTAGCACTTTGTTGAATAATGAACATTGTTATACAATGGACCATCTAGCATGTAATATCTCAGTGTATTATGTTGTACAGTCAATCAACAATTATTTCAGTTGTGTTTGTGCTTTTAAACAATGGATATAAATTACTTACTCTTTGGCAAAAGCAGCCTCATATTTAAATGCACTTTTTGGAAACTGTTACTAGAATCTTCCAAGTTATCTATCTTAAAATGGTATAGAAAGCATTTGAAACTCATTGAAAAGAAAATGCTTTGTGGGATAATTGCAGGGTTTGAGATACACTAAATGAAGTTATTTTGTTGTTTTCGTTCCTTCTAAATTTAAAGTATTTCTTTGCATTTGAAAAAATATATATGCTTGCTAATTCTATGGTGATCTAAAATTGTGCAATTTTATTAAAATTATATAAAATGGTTGTTATATGACTTTATCAAGGCAAAGACAGCCTACCTACTTTAAAGAAGTATGTATATTCTATGAAACGTGTGCCTACTCTGTGAATTGCATTTACATTTGGGCACATACAACTTAAAAAGTAGTAATCTCTATTATGTATCTTCTATATGTATAGAACAAATTCCTTGCCCATAAGATAAGTTTTCCTGTATTTCATAGTATTTTTTAAATTACTTAAGTATAACTCCTCACAGCTTAAAAAATGTAGCACTAAATTTTAAAGATACAAATTTTAAATTTTAATAATGTCTATAATATTTTATAGTTATTTCACCTTACTAAGATTTAGATGAATTAATTGTAAGTTAAGAAGCCAACTACAGAACTATTCTTGAAGTTGCATACTTGAACTGAATCTACAGACTCACATAGTATGTTACAGACTAGAGTGCAAATCTTATAGAGAACAAACAGTCATATTTTTGAAATCTGCTCTAGAGCAGTGGCTACCCCAACCTTTTTGGCACCAGGCACCAGTTTCATGGAAGACAATTTTTCCATGGACTCAGGGGTGCGGGAGGGGATGATTTCAGGATGATTCAAGCACATTACATTTATTGTGCACTTTATTTTTATTATTCTTACATTGCAATATACAGTGAAATAATTATGCAACTCGCCATAATGCAGAATCTAAAGCTGCCGCTGACCTGACAGGAGGTGGGGTTCCAGCGGTGATGTGATGGGGAGAGGCTGTAAATACAGGTGAAGCTTCCATGCTCACTCACCTGCTCACCTCCTGCTGTGCGGCCTGCTTCCTAATAGGCCACCAACCAGTGCCAGTCCTCAGCCTGGTGGTTGGGGACCGCAGTTCTGAAGGACCTACGCAGATTTCCTGAGATAACTGTTAAGGGGAGAAAGGGAACTTAAATAATCCTTTGATCCAGCCACCAATTTTCAGGGCCTTTCAGGCATGTACATGTCTAAAACATTTCTAAGAATTGTGTCTTGTCTTCAGGAAGATAAGGAACCTTGCCTTGAGCCAATAGTAAACGCTCACATAATTTAATGTATGCTTAGTTCTCTACAAACCCATGGTATTTTTGTAACTTCCAAATGTTTTTGTAATAAATTTTATGTTTTAAGAATAAAATAATATTTCTTAAAGTTATGACTGTGATGGCTAAATTTCGAGTTACATAATGATATTTTTAGAAGCAATTAACAGTCAGATTTTATTTACCTGGCCTGAAACTAAAAAAAATATCAATTAATATTTCAATCATTATTTTATTTCTCAGCCTAGTACCATGCTTAGGCTTTCATTACATATTTGTTAGATAAATGAATGAATGTAATTAATGTACTCAATTTAAAAATTAAGGTAAGATATTCACCATGTTATTTTCAAAGCCAGGTGGCATCTCTTCACTGAGTAACAATGTTGTAAATCCAAAGACATGATTTTTTGTACTTTTGAACCAGCTATCTGATACCTAAACCAAGGCTTCACTATATATTTCAGATATATCTTGAGGCTTTGGGTAAAAGTGCTATGCAATATTTTTTTCTCATTATTATATGACGCATTAAACTATTTTCTACTGACTTCAAATAAGTCTGCAATCATCACTTCAAAACCACTGCCTCACAGTCCACCTTCTTTCTTTCCCTGGACAGATCTTTATCTTCTCTTTCGCTTTCCATCCCTAGTTCCCCTGAGGCATATTTTTCAATAAGGTCAAAATAGAACTATTGATTGTGTCTGACAAGTGTCAAAAGTCTTTTCTATCAAAAAGAGAGAAGAGAACACCTAAGAGTCTGATCAAAGTTAGTGAGATAGATGGTGTCACATTAGAAAGGAAGATACATTATTTCACCACTTAGAACCCTTATACTCCGTAAGTGATTTGTCGAGTTATATTTCTGTGAAACCTTCTGTTTTTCTGTGATTATTTTTAACTCATATTATGTCAAGGGACTTATATTTTTAATATCATCAATGAGTAAACACACAATACTTTGAAGTCTATTTCAAGTGAGTAAGGAATCAGTGAATTTGGTTGTAGATACATATAAATGTTTCTTATAAGATGTGAAGCTTTGTTTTTCTTTTTTTTTTTTTTTTTGGACAGAGTCTCACTCTGTCACCTGGGCTAGAGAGTGCAGTGGCAACATTGTAGCTCACAACAACCTCCAACTCCTGGGCTCCAGCGATCCTCCTGCCTCAGCCTCCCAAGTAGCTAGAACTATAGGTGCTTGCCACATCGCCCAGCTATTTTTTCTATTTTAATAGAGACAGGGTCTTGCTTTTGCTCAGACTGGTCTTGAACTCTTAACCTCGAGCAATCCTCCTGCCTCCACCTCCCAGAATGCTAGGATTACAAAATGTGAAACTTTTGAATCCATATAATTGAGTTGACAATTATGTTAGGACATGATTATGAAAATTTATTATTTCATCACTGCTATTATTCTAAAAAAATTCTATCTTTAAAATATAATTACACCCCAATATAAAGACATAATAATATATGAAAATTCATATATGCAAAATACATACATTTAAAAAATCTCAAAATACATGTCATATTTTTGCAGCAAAGTTTCCTATAAGATTCTTTAGTCAAAAGGTATAGATCCTAATACAGTGTGGTATTTGGCATTTAAAATTAGTTGAACAATTATTTTCAATGTATTTAATGGATCAATTGTTTAAATATTAATAACTAGGCTAATTTTAAATATGTATCTTTTGCTCAGGATCAGTTAGTATACATTTAGCATCAAATATTGTAGACTTATTTTGAGCATGATGTACAATGTTGCAAGAGAATAGTACTTTCACTCTAATAATTAGAAAAAGCCAGATAACCAACAATATCGTGGTTTTATAAACCCATCAGGGATTTGAGGATGCGAAAAAATCTTAATGATCTAAAACCCTTGAAGCGACAAGCCCTTTCTAGTAGAGAATAGACCTATGGTTGTTTTCAATCTTGGTAGAGTGAATGAAGGAGGAGTAATTCACCAGAGAACAGGGTAAGGAGAAACAAGTTGAAACTAAAATAATAGTAGTAGTAGTAGTAGTAATAATACCAATGATACAATGATACAATGATAATAATACAATGATAAAAATACAATGATAATAATACAATGATAATACAATGAAATACAATGATAATAATAATGCCCAAGTGTTGTGTGGCATGATGGTTTAGAATGATGAAAGCAGCTGGTCTCCAAGCAAGTGTGCATCTACCTGACAGCCCTTTGCAAAGACTTCCCTGAAAGACCAAAGTTATAGAACAGAGCAGAAGAGTAGAGAGAGAGAACTTCCCTGAGGCACTTGAAGCCCACTAGAGGCTAAGAATAGGGAAGGATGTTTGAGAAGAATGAAACTGAGGCATTCTGGGCTTTCAGTAACTTGAAGGCCACAGCTGCTGACTGTTGAACACTGGAAGGAGGGCAGGCAGAGCAATGATGATAAACCCATTACAGGTCAACATTCTGATCCTCGGGAAATGGGAAGCATGACTGTTACTGGCTGTGCCAGAGCAGATGAACTGAGAAAGATGTCCCTGAGGGACATGATGATTTTCTGGAGTATGAAGTACTGCAGCCTGAAGATGGGGACAGGATGAGAAAGTTGGGAAGAATTTTCCTAAGACTTCTTAGGCTTTCATTAAATCCTGGACTACACCGTTCAAAGAGTAGGCTCAGGGCAGCAGGACAGAAAGAGAGAGTACTTGAATGTCATCAAGCAAAGAAAAGGAGTTGGCAACAAACAGAATTCCTCAGGAACCCAAATAGCTAAGAACTAGATCACCAATGGTTTAGACTGTTGGCAACTGATCTGAAAACCAAAAAGAGATTCCTTGAGTGTCCTTTTTACTAAGATCCAGACGTAAGTCTTCCTGCAAAGAATGTGCCTCAACAGTACTGAATTCATTCTAACCAAAGCAATAGGCAATCTCAGAACTATCTCAACAACAGATGTATTGATTCAGAGACTCACATTTTTGTCCTGTTAAGAAGAATGAGTTTGCCATTTTCTGAAGTGAATATTATTTATCTCTTTGTCTCGTTAATATTTTTTTAATTATGAGACACAAAAAAATCATAAAATGTAACATCATCAAGAGACAAAACAACTAATAGAAGCGAATGTAGAAATGGGTTAGATGTTATATTTATCAGATAGAGAATTTAAAATACTTATAATAACTGTTAAAAGATATAGCAGAAAAAGAAACAACTTAAGTGAACAAATGAAGAATTAAAGCACAGAATGCCAACTACTTTTTAAAAATCCAAATGTAAATGTTACAAAAAACATTTCAGTTTGCAATTATCAGAAACGTGGGCACAGGAAAGACAGAATCAATGGAATTAAATCCTGATAAATAATAATCATATAAACAAATACAAATGGAGAAAATATAGAATATAAATAACCATAAACAATGCATATGAAAGCTTGGGACAATAAGAAATGTTCTAACATATGTAAAATGAAGTCCAAGAAGGAGGAAAAAAAGAGATTAAGCAAGAAAAAAATTGAAGACATAACTGCCAAGATTTTCAGTGTTTGGTAACATACATTTACCCATAGAATCAAGAAGCTCAGCAAACCCTATGTAGAGAGAAAAAGAATCCACACTCAGATATGTTAAAGTAAAACTAAGGAACATCAAAGACAAAGAAAAAATTTGTAAAAATTGTGTGGTAGACTAATAGCTCACCAAAGATATCTCTTTCTGAGTCATTATATGGCAAAAGGAACTTTGCAAATGTGATTAAGTGGGGGATAGGAAACGGGAAGATTTTTCTGGATTAGCCAAGTGGGCCCAACATAATCACAAAGGCCCTTATGAGGGAAAAAGGGAGAAAGAAGAGAGAGAGCCATTCTGCAAACCCCTGTCTTTTGATTGTTTAATCCATTTACATTTAAAGTATTATAATTAGTGATAAGAAAGAATATGCTTCCTTATTTTCTTGTTTTCTATGTTATCTTATATTTTTTGTTCCATAATTTCCTTCATTATTGTCTTATTTTATGTTCAGCTGATGTTTATAGTATACTATGTTGATCTCTGTCTCAGTTTCTTTTATGTGTATTTTTAGATATTTTCTTGGTGGTTCTCCTGATAATTATAATTAACCTCTTAAATGTATGATAATCCATTCGAATTAATATTACCATAGCCTTAATTGTACACAGAAACATTATCCTCACAACTCCATTCCTCCCCCTTTATGTTGTTGCTTTGACAAATTACATCGTTATACATTATTTGAACATTAATATAGATTTAAAATATGGGGTTTTGCTTCTTCTTAAATCATAGAGAAACAAAAGAACTACTATCTTCAAATGCAATAATTCTGGCTTTGTATTTACCTACATAGTTACCTTTACAAGTGGTTTTTATTTCATATAGCTTTGCATAATTCTCCAATTTTGTCCTTTCATTTTGTTTTTTATTTTTAAATTTTAATTATTATGGGCATGTAATAGGTGTATATATTTATGGGTTACATGTGATGTTCTGATACAGGCATACAATGTGTAATTATTAAGTCAGGGCAATTGAAGTATCCGACACCTCAAGCATTTATCATTTCTCTCTGTTAGGAACAGAGAGAATTCCACTTTTTTTAGTTAAGTATACTACAACTTATTGTTGATTGTAATCACTCTGTTGTGCAATGATATGCTGTTAATTCTATCAAATTATCTATATTTTGGGCCCACTAACCATCCCCACTTTATCCTCCCCCTGCTCCCTGCTAGCATGTCCAGCTTCTGGTAACCATTTTTCTACTCTCTGTCTTTATGAGTTCCATTGTTTTAATTTTTAGCTTTCACATGTGAGTGAGAATATGTAAAATTTGTCTTTCTGTTGCTGGCTTATTTCACTTAACATAATCTCCTCCAGTTCCACTCATGTTGTTGCAAATGACAGGATTTCATACTTTTTTCCATTATCTATATATACAACATTTTCTTTATCCATTCATCCATTGATGGACACTTAGGTTGATTCCATATCTTGGCTATTGTGAAGTGCTGTAATAAATATGAAAGTGCAGATATCTCTTCAGTATACAGATCTCCTTATTTTGAATACATGCCTAGTGGTGGAATTGCTGGATCATCTGGTAGTTCTATTTTTGGATTTTTGAGTAACATCCATACTGTTCTCCATATTATCTGTACTAATTTATACCCCCACCAATAGTGCACAAGGGTTCTTCTTTCTCCACATTCTCACCAGCATTCATTATAGCTGTATTTTTGATAAAAGCCATTTTAACTGGGATGAGATAATATCTCACAGTAGTTTTGATTCACAGTCTCTGATGATTAGTGATGTTGACCATTTTTAATATACCTGTTGGCCATTTGTATGTCTTCTTTTAAGAAATATTTATTCAGATCTTTTGCCAGTTTTTAATCAGATCATTTGATTTTTTCCTATTGAGTTCTGTGGACTCTTTAGGTATTCTGTGTTTTAATTCCATGTCAGATGGGTAGTTTGCAAATATTTTGTCTCATTCTGCTTGTTGTCTTTTCACTTTTCCTTTCTGTGTGGAAGTTTTTTTGCTTAATGGGATCCCATTTGTCCATTTTTGCTTTGGTGGTCTATGCTTTGGGCATATTACTCAAGAAGTTCTTGCCCAGATCAATATCCTTAGAGTTTCCCCAATGTTTTCTTTAGGTAGTTTCATAGTTTCAGGTCTTATATTTAATCCATTTTGATTTGATTTTTGTATGTGGTGAAAGATAAGAGTGTAGTTTCTTTCTTATACATGTGGATATCCACTTTTCCCAGCACCATTTATTGAAATGACTGTCTTTTCTCCAAGGTATGTTCTTGGCACCTTGTCAAAAATGAGTTTACTATAAACATGTGGATTTATTTCTGGGTTCTCTGTTATGCTCCTTTGGTGTGTGTGTGTGTTTCGATGCCAGTACCATGCTGTTTGGTTACTATGTCTCTGTAGTATAATTTGAGGTCAGGTGATGTGATTCTTCCAACTCTGTTCTTTATGCTCAGGATGGCTTTGGCCATTCTGGGTCTATTGTGATTCCATATAAATTTTAAGATTATTTTTTCTATTTTCTTGAATAATGTCATTGGCATTTTGATAGGGATTGCACTGAATCTGTAGGCCGCTTTGGGTAACATGGACATTTGTAACAATATTGATGCTTTCAACCTATGACCATAGAATATCTCTCTATTTTTTGGTGTCTTCTTCAATTTATTTAATCAGTGTTTTACAGCTTTCCTTATAAAGGTCTTTCACATATTTAGTTATGTTTATTCCAAGGTATATTATTTTATTTGTAGCTATTCTAAATGGGATTACTTTCTTGATTTCTTTTTTAACATTGTTTACTGTTGGCATATAGAAATGCTACTGATTCTTCTATGTTGATTTTGTACCCTGCAACTTTACCTAATTTATTTATCAATTCTAATAGTTTTTCAGTGGACTCTTTATGTTTTTCTCAATATAAAATCTTATTGTCAAAAGAAAAAATCTTATTGTCTGCAAACAAGGATAATTTGACTTCTTTCTCTCCATTCTGGATGCCCTTTATTTCTTTCTCTTATCTAATTGTTCCAGCTAGGACTTCCAGTACTGTTACTAACAGTGGTGAAAGTGGGCATTTTTGTCTTGTTCCAGATCTTAGAGAAAAGGCTTTCAGTGTTTCCCTATTCGATATGATACTAGCAGTGTTTCCCTATTCTGTCATATATGTCTTTCATTGTGTTCAAGTATGTTCCTTTTATATCTTTTGATATATTTTATCATTCAATGGATGTTGAATTTTATTAAATTCTTTTTAGCATCAGTTGAATATATCATATGGATTTTATCATTCATTTTGTTGATATGCTGCATCACATTTATTTATTTCTGTATGTGGAACCATCCTTGAATCCCTTTAATGATTCGCACTTGTTCATGATGAGTGATCTTTTTAATGCATTGTTGAATTTGGTTTGCTAGTATTTTGTTTAAGTTTTTTGCAGCTATGTACATCAGAGATATTGGCCTGTAATTTCGTTTTTTGGTGGTTGTTGTTGCTGTTTTTAGAGTTTTCAAATTTCTGTCACAAAATCTCCCTTTACTGCTTCTTGGAGGACTGGACTATCAGCATCAAACTCCCACAGCTTTTACCTGGGAATGTCTTAATTTCTCTTTCATCTTCAAAAGATAGTTTACCTGATATAAAATTCTTGGGTGACATTATTTCTGTTTCAGCACTTCAAATTTATCATTCCACTGCCTTCTGGTCTCTTTGGTTTCTGCTTGGAAATCAGCTGCTGTACTTACGGAAAGTTTCCTTTGCAGGACAAGTCCTTTCTCTCTTACTGCTTTCAAAATTCTTCCCTCAATTGTCAAAAGCTTGATTTTCACATGGATCAGTGCATATATCTTTGTGTCCTTTTTGAAGTTCATTGAATGCATACATTCATGTATTTTATCAAATGTGGGAAGAATTTGGTTATTATTTTATCAAATATTGTCTTTTCTGTTTCTCTCTTGTCTTCTTCTGGGACTACCATTACACATGTATGGTATGGTGATGGTATGGTGTTCCACAGGTCTTGTGAGCTTTTTGCATTTTCCCCATTTCTTTGTATTTTTGCTCATCAAACTGAATAGTTCCATTGACATCTTCATATTTTCTGATTCTTTCTTCTGATTGCTAAAATATCCTGTTAAAGGCCTCTAGCAATTTTTAAAATTTCATTTATTGTACTTTTCAGAGCTATAGTTTCTAGAAACATGAGCTCACATCTTCAACACCACTGTGAAGCTGGGGAATAGGGGCGGGTAAGGGAAGTAAAAATATAGCAATATTTTTCTACTATTTTTAAATTGCCTTTTTCATGATTCAGCATTCTCTTGGCTTTTATAAATATTTGACTATTTTCTGTACCTATTCCAAAGCTGATTCTAACAGTTTATGTTTGACTTTTTTTGGTATTCCTGTAAAGGCACAGTCCCATGTAGCTACCTTCCATACTGTTATTGCTGAAATTATTTTGTACATGGCTTTAAAATGAACCTTTCTGATTTACTATTTTCCTCATGTTAGTGCTTGTCCAATAACTCATAATGACACCTTATTTCCTGCTAAATGGAGCTAAATTCTCTGAACTTGCAATACAAATTGATGTACTTTGCCCTTATATAAATAACAAAAATAAACTCTTCTTGCACAGTCTTTCTCATTACACAATCATTTTCATGCCTGAGTTATGAAGTGTGTCGGCCAGCTTAATGAGCCTGAGTTCAAACTAGATGAGAATCGGCTAAAGGTTGTCAAGAAGAAAACTTGCTAAAACCATTGGCCAAAAACCTTAAAACAGAATTGAATCTTGTCTTTATTATTAGGAATTTAAATAAAGAAAAAGTATTCTAAAGAAATAATATATCTATATTAAAAAGAAAGTTTCTTATATTTATAAATATTTCCAATGTGATTTCAAGATTCAAGTGCTAAAATAACAATGAGAAAATACATTTTAATGATTCAATGTAATTTCTGCTCCCTTTTCCAACTTAACATATGGAAATATACTTCTTATGTTTATTCTAAGCAGATAAGAAGAATTTATTTTTAAATGAATCCTCTTTATTTTTGAATGTTTACAAAGTTTATATGTGCCAATATATAAAATGGTAGCACTTAGTACAACATAGTAATTAAATTATGTCATCATTACCTTTTACATTTCTTAAGTGATATAAAAAATGGTACTGGTGAAAACTAAGAAAATGGTATACTATGCTCTCTGTCATTCTGTTTTCTTGTAACTACACTGTCTAAATATATTTTTCTGCTACTAATTGCTCCCTTAGTTGAGGACTGAGGCAACAAATAGACATTTTAAGTTATCAATCAATAAGCTGATTAAAATTGGGCACTGGAAAACTGTTCCATATCACCAATAAAAAACAAAAATTAAGGTTAAGGGTAACCTATCCCCTACAGAGAAGAGTTGCAAATAAAGATAATGCTTATTCATGAGAATACAATCATTAAATTATTAAAGGATTTTATAACCAAAGTAATCAGACAAAGTGGAAATCAAAGACAATTACATTGATATGTAATACATATTGCAATTTTCCTTTAGGATGCCACATTTTTGTAAGCTATATATTATTTAATAATTTATTATTTTTCATCAATGGAAATTTTACTTTTACAAATTCCCAATATTTTAATCAATGATTATACACAAAACATAAAGATGTACACAAGTATTTCTTATGAAATGTTATCTCATGTAATATTTCTCATAAGAAAATGTTTTCATCTAATTTATGGGATTTAAAAAAATTATTTTTTGTCATATATATTTTATATATTTATTTATACTTTTAAAATGGTATATATATATACATATCTTTTAAAAATATTTTACAACGTGGTGTGATTTGATGATGCATTTTGATCATTTTAGTATCTAACATCAACTGGTGTGTCAAACAGTTCACTTATTCACTTATCAAGACTCACTAGAGACTTCTAGTCCCTGAGAATAGAGTCTTTGAACAAAAAGACAACACCTTTGCTCTCTTGGAACACATGTTTATTAAACATAGATATTAACTAAATATTCAAAATATTAATAGTAGTTCTGTAATCAAAATTCTGTTTAGGTGTTATGCAGAAAAACACAGAGTATTACAAAAGTGCATTGATATCGATGGGTGGTGGTGGTGAAGGAGATATAATTTAGTAGGTGTAAGGAGGGTAAAAAGGAAAGGTGTAAAGGAAGGTCTTTTAGATGAGAAGACATACAAGGTGAGATCTCTATGATGAGTGAGAGATGAAGAAACTGGGCATGTTGGTAGAAAGGGGAGCCAATTTCAGAGGAATCACCATATTAGAATATTTCAAAGCTCAGGAATTTTGCAATAGGTATGGCAACTGGCAGGGCTGAAGTGTGGACCAGGCACCAAAATGTACAGCAGACATATGAACAGAAAGGGAGACCTGAATTTTTTTCTTCTAAGTTTATCATTTCCTATTTCCAGTACTGAAGCATATGTCAAAGCAGAAATACCTCCACGGAGAGAAAGAAAAATCCTTAGCTGACTCGGGATAAGGGGATAAAGGGGAGAGCAGGGTCAGGGACATTGTTAGCACAAGGTTCTTCTCCTTCAGAATTTTGTGGTGCCTTATAGCCTTCTTGCTCTACCTGATGCTATTGAGAACTTAGAAGCAATTTTAATTCCTAATCCATTTGTGTGACTGAACATTTTATTTTTCTTTCTGGAAACTTGTAGAAAATAATCTAGGTCTTCAATATTTTTAAATTTCACAATGTGTCATACTATGTATCTATTCTAATTCATTTCACTGGGCACTGCGTGAACTTTCTCAATTTGGCAATTCATGTCCTTCAGTTCTTGGAAATATTTTAATAATTTTATTAATTATTTCCTACCATCTGTTTTTCTCTCCTCTCCATCTGGACCTTCTATTATTTGGACTTTGGAATTCTGGAAGTGATTATCTATGTTGTTTTATTAGTATATATTTTCTCCCATGTGTTATCATTCTTTTCTATTTACTTATTTTGTATAAGACTTTCTTAACTTTATTATCTGGGCTTATTACTGAAGTTGTTGTTTTTTTTTTTTTTTTTTTTTTTTT
>RJWJ010006180.1:0-63750 GCA_004363605.1 Indri indri
TTTGTTCTTTGGGGTAGATGCCCAGCAATGGGATTGCTGGATCAAATGGTAATTCTACTTGCATCTCTTTAAGGTATCTCCATATGGCTTTCCACAGAGGTTGCACTAGTTTGCAGTCCCACCAGCAGTGTATGAGTGTTCCTATCTCTCCGCATCCACGCCAACATTTATTGTCTTGGGACTTTTTGATAAAGGCCAGGGCCTGGAAAGACTTAGAGAGAAAGGTGAAGTTCTGACATATGTCATTTAAAAGCAGTATAGCATAGAGGTTAAGCATTTGGGTTCTGGAATCAGACTCAGCTTGAACTCAAATCCCAGATCAGTTGGTTACTGGCAATGTATAATTAGACAAAGGAAATGCTTGTATTTTCGTTTTCTGTTTTTTTCTGTAGAGAGTTCCCTGAGGTTGGAAAACATGCCTCATTAGCTGTCATATCTGAGGTACCTAATATATAATTTGGGCTTGATAAATATCTGCAGAATTGATTAGATTAATAAATTAAAGATTAGGCTGCCTCACAATGTTTTTAGGAAAAAAGTGGACTATTTCGGACCCCAATAAGTGTGCCCTAGAGTAACCTCACCTTGGTGGTTGAAATGGGAAAGAAGGCTCTCCAAGTACTTTCCCCAAGTACCAAGGGCAGTTTCGTAAGGATTTTCTTCGCCAGGATTTAGAAGAAACTTCTAGTCAGAAAGCACAGTAACAGATGCAGAATTGCTACTGAAGAAATCATGTGCCCAATTAGAAGACACCACCGTGGTTCCTTTCAAGCCAATTTGCTAGGGAAGTAAGTGCAAGTCTCCTCTTACACAGCAGTGGAATTAGTCATTGAACTCAGCCTCACATGAAGCTTAACTGTTTGCCAAGGCTGCCCAGAGCCTTCGGGTGGCCTGTTCCTTTCGACAGTAGAGAATGTGTTCAGTGTGCCCACAATGCTGATGTAATATTAATATAATGGGCAATCTATTATGCTTTTAGTTCTCAAAGGGATGAAAGCTTCCAGCCTAAACCCAGAGAACAAGCCAGATTGGACAGAACAGTGTCACCTGGACAATAATTCCAAAGCTATTAATATGAAGCTGTGGCTGGTATAAAAAGTGAACTTAAATTTTGATGAATTAAATTCTGAGGCTTATGCCAGAAACTCTAATTCTAAATTTGTCCTATACCAAAACTTAGACAATGCTGTTTGGTTTCCTCTAATCGACTTTTCAAACTGCTGTTTAATTTTCCTCCAAATGTGATTGTAGAAAATAACCTGTCCAGTGATTTGTTATCAAATCTGTATTTTGTCTCTATAATGGCTTTGAGAAATCATTGCCTGAAAATACAGATGTGCATCTTTAAATAGGAGAGCCAACATATTCCTTGGATCCACTTATATGAAGAGGAGTATAGTGTTAATATAATAAATTTTAATAAACATCTTTACAGGAAGTCGGGAGGCCTGAGTTCGAGTCCTTGCACCATCAAGATCTGGCTAGAGATCTTAAAGGAGTTCATTACCCTTCTTTAAGCTTTGGTTTTGTCATGGACAAACAAAAAGTCTGCACTACCTAATCTCTAAACTGCCTAAATTATTGCTACTGTTTCCTCCAAGCCATTTCTATAAACCCTCACTCACTAAGGGGACATTTGCTTTATGCTAGCAAATGATTTTCCAGAGAAGTCTACATTTTATCTTCACGTAGTAACACAACTTTGAAAATGGTATTTCTGTTGTCTCTCCATAAGACAAGGTAGTAAGGCAGTGAATACCTAAAGAAACGAAACTGAAAATACATGTGAGGGGGGCAGCCAAGAAACTGCCTGATGTATTGGGGCTCTGAAGTGATCTTTTAAGATTAAATACAAGGCCTCCTCATTAGTTCTTTATGCAGTTTATTACCTACTGTCCAGGCTGTTCCCTCTGAATAGGAGCTACATAGAATGTCAAGGACAGTGGGTTTCAAATCCCAGTTCTGCCACTTACGAGCTGTGTGACCTCATCTGAAAAGGGAACATGAGACCTACCTAGCTGGGTTCCTGTCAGGGTTGAAACACATTTTATATAAATGTGTTTACGCAATACTCAGCTTACAATAGATTCAGTACATCTGAATCTAAATTAAGTGGACGGTCCCATTACCACATGTAAACCACAACCTGTACTGTAAGAGTTTCTGGCAGCATTGATCTACTTGGAGGAGGGCAGGAAGTTAATTGTCTTTTCCACATCCCTTTTGTAAATAATGCCAGATCATTTGGTTCCATCAGATATTGGGCAATTCTGTGGTAGGGATGAGGAAGGGAGGAGGGAATAATTCAGACATCCTAATGTCCTGAAGTTAAATTTCTAGAAATTGTAGGCAAGGAATGTTTCACTACATTTTCTCGATTTAAACAGTTATGTCTCTAGATGTACAAAACATAAATCTAGGATTTATGTAAATAAAACGACTCTTAAAATTCTTATAACAGCTCTGACGAGACCCTGGCAAATCACGAATAAGCCATTCTAAACCCTATCACAGACTTTTGTGAATTTGCACTGGAATGAAGGAAACTTTCTCCATATTTACATATCTTAATTTCTTCTAAAGACATTCATTATATAATATCTGCAGTCTTTCTGAAATGTTTCTTTAAATTCTGGTAGGCTTTTCTTATTTTAGCTTCATATAACTTAAAAAATAATCTATATTTTATGTGTAAATTATGTTTTATGTACTCATACATTTATTTTGTAACTTAAGAAATGTTGAAGATGATTAGTCTAATCATCAAAAATTTTTAAGTTCTTTAATTTGTTTTCAAAAGATTCTTAGATTTTTTTCAATAATTCAGATAAGTATGCAGTGCATACTTATTGAATTTGAAGTTGACACAGAGCAGAAGACCTAGACCTCCAGTATGTCTGTCAAAATGTAATAGCCACAGATGAGACCAGTGGAAAGCAGTTGGTTATAGGCAGCAGTTGGTATCTGTTAGTTCCAATATGAAGGGAACAGAATAGGTTGACAGAATACAGAGTCTAGGAATACATAAATAAATAATATCCAGGAATGGAAATGGGCAGTTGGCAACTGACGGTGTTAGTGCATGTGAGAGGTACTCTGGAAACTCAAAGACACATATGGCTAACTTGTGTTATGAAGAGTTGATATCTAAATGGTTCAATGGAAATCAAGGCTTGAGAGCTCAAACACTGTAACTCTGGATTCAGACTTATCTTAGCATATCTTAAAAAACTGTTGAAGTGAGTCCACCAGAGGTTTATGTGCAAGAACAATCAAGAAGGCTTATGAGAAGTAAGTTATCTTGAAGGAAAGAAAGTCAGAAAATGCACATTGGACTCACTGTCAATAGGTTCTGATTGAAGCAGACATCCTACTTTGAAACTACATGATGCAAGCTACTGAAGTTGGCCGTCAATATAGCTCCCATGACTCATCCCTCAGCCCAATGTTTTGAGAAAGGGCTTCCACCCCACTTCCCCCCACAAAAAAGATTTTGAAATGAAAGGTCCACATTATCAAAATCTTTACAGGACACTGGGAGTAAAAGACAGCAGGACTTTGTGAGCTTATTAGTCAAGTGAAAAGGGATATCATTTTCCCCACTTCAGTATCAGAGAATGAAAGTAATAAGAAATTGAAACACACATCATTCTTCGGAGTAGAAAAGAGATAATAGGCCTTGTTTACAGGTGGAATAATTTCCAAGGGAGCTTGAAAGGAATGGGCCACATATCAACATCAGAAGCAAAATGGTAGTACTGGGGACACCACAGTGGGCTAGGATGAGCCTATCCTCTAGCATATGGGAGTCTGGATTAGTCAGTGAAGACTTTGCCTATTTCAAGGAACCAGACACCCATTCAGACAACTACAAGGAAGAAAGAGGAGGAATATATGGCAGATACAAGGGTAACTCATAAAACTTGAAAAGAGGAAGTGCCACCAACGTTTACTGAATTGAGGAAATAAAATAATTCAGAAGACAGTTTTCCTCTATGTTTTTTCATTTCCTTTTATCACTACATTTTGCTTTCCTTCTCTCTGCAAAGTGGCCATTTCTGTTTCACCAAGAGTATTGTGGAAAATAAGAACTACCTCACTGTTTCACAGCAACTTCTAGCTCCAGAGCGGTTAATACACCAGCACCCCAGAGTTCCAAATAAAAATCCAATCATCCTATTTTGTGTCAGATCTGAAGCCCTGATTTAATCCTCTATGAGTAATTCTTTGGGGTCACTCTCAACACATACGCATATACAAATTCAGGGTTCAGATTAAAATGATAGTTCTTAGAAATAGGGCATTGTAGGTGCAGATACTCCAACAAGTATCCAACACACAGATATTTTCAATTCTGGTTTCTTCCAGTACCAGTTAGAAGAAAATTGGGGAAGGGAGAATAGAATTTTTTAAAATTCTGTGAGAGGTATCTGAGAGTGAACACTTATTAATGTGACACTCTATTGATTCTAGAATGATAATGCCTCAGAAATATATGACACAGAGGTGAGCCCTGGTAGAGGTAGAAACATCATGACAAAATTTTTCTTTTTTATTATCATGAGGTAAGAAAGAAATTTGAGCGCCAGTCTTGGAAATGCCTAATTATTATTTAGACACTAAAACGTTAAAGAATGGAATGAATATCAGATTCAACATTAAAAATTATGCCATGATCCACTTGTGTATGAATCATACATAATCAAAGGGCTGCTCTGACTACACTAGACCAATCCTCTCATGCTTTAGATATGGGATTCATTGTCCTTTTTATGTCAAACATTATAAATGTAATAGACTAAGAGATTGTATAACATGACCATTCTAATAGTGGCAAGAAAAGGATCACATTTTAAGTTTTAGAGGATTTATATTACAAAACTGTTCCATAAGATACAATTCATTTTACCAGATTTACTTTTTGTTTAACACATTGACTGCCACACTAGAAAAATTTTTTTTTCCCTTGGGGCCACAGTGTTTTATTACAAAAATAGAATAAAAACTTCGAAAACAAAAAACAAAATGATCCTTTCCAATGCAATGAAAAATGTGAATTTTTTAATTGTTTTCTGTGTGTGAATTACATGTAACTTGAAAAACAGTTCAAGCAGCTCCCAAGGTGAAAAGACATATGAGTTGCATATGCGTCACGAGGCCCCAGGCTCAAAACTAGGATGAGTTAAATACAACTCATATGGCAGTTAATGTGTTCAGTCGAGCCATAATAGACATGAAGAATTTTTCCTAAAATCATAGACTATGGTAAATTCTCAATGTCATTAATAGGTTCTTGAAAACTACAATTCCAAGTGAAAGAACATACAATGAAACAAATTTTACTGTAGGTTATTTGATATTGTCAAGAATTAAGTTCCTGTGGCATATTTGTGGTCACAAAAACATCAAAAAACTTCTACGTAAAGGCCAAAATGCTTCCAATATTAAACATTGAAATAAATGTGACTATACATACATTTAAGAAAGATTAATAAAAATAAATAAGATAATTATTTACACCCTTATTCCAGTTCAGTGTCATGGGTGGCAGGAGCCCATTCCGGCAGCTCAAGGCATGAAGTGGGGACCCATCTCAGACGAGATGCTATTCCATCTCAGGGCACACTCACACACCCACACTTGCTTAGGTGGGACCATTTAGACCCACCAATTCACCTCATTGGCACACCTTTGGGATGTGGAAGGAAGCCAGAGTAGCTGGTGAAAACCCACACAGACATGGAGAGAATGTGCTCCACAGACAGTGGTGCCAGCTTGGAGTTGATTTTCTTTCCTCGTCAACGGTATAATGAAACAAAGGTGAACAAAATGATGATGTTATTTGAGGACTTACTGTATTATGTTGGAAAGGACTTGACTTGAAGGGTAATCTTTTTGAGTGATTGCCAAACTTGTTCAAGTATGAGGACCTGTTTAGTATCAAAACAAAAAATCTTACGGATATGCAGATGCTGATAGTTTCAATTGATCAAGTAATTACATTAGGACAAATAGCTATTATAAGTTGAGATATTCTTTTTGAAAATTTTTATTATATTAAATACATTCTGATAAAATTTACTATATTAAATGCATACATTCTAAATTTTATTATATTAAGTGGTCTAATGATGTTAAGTGTCATCTTTAGACTATTTATAAATAAAGATTGGTGCCTATTTGGAATTGAGACATTTTAAAAAATAACTCTGCACCCCTCAAGAACCCATGGCCCACAGGTTAGTAATCATTGGTTTTTGACATGACCTCGTTTTACAGATAAAGAGAATTGAGTAATGAAAACTGAGTGATATTCCTAAGGTCAAAAATCTATATCATCAGTGGAAGACCTAGGGCTGGTATTTGATTCGATCAACAAGGATATCATTTTAAGATCCTATCTGAATCACAGAATAAATTACTTTATTATTTTTATCTTTAAATGTCATTATTTGGCATGCATTATGTATATTTCTCAAATATATATATATCTCAAAGATATATATTATATGTATTAAATTGTATAATATATAGTGAATATTATAATATTTTAAATTATGTACATATGTAACAGATATGTGTATATATTTGGATATATATAGATAGAGATTCCACAAACTAAAATATTACACTCATTTTTCAGTGAACAACATCTAGGTACTCTGATAGCAAAACGGCTTCGTGAGTAAACCCTCAAATTTTAGGATGGTTATTTCCTCTACCCAGCAGTATGGGGGAATTTTGAAAACTCTCCTAGCTTACTCCAAAGAAGCAGTCTAACACTGTCAGAGTGTTTCAACATATTTCTTCTTTATTTATTTTTCTGGCTATTTGATAAAATTAAAACAGTTTACAAGAAGTATGAGAAAGCAATAAAAAATAGCACATACTTTTTTCACTCCCCCAAAGAGGTGAATGGGTAGAGGAGAAAGGAAAAATGCCTTCCGTTGAGATGTAAGGTTCATGTCAGTCTCTAAGAGAGAAATCAATAACCACACATTGGGCACTTACTTTCAGGCCTCTTTCATACCTCAACCACTAGACATATCCTCAAGTGAAACTTCACACTTACAATATCTCCAGCCTCTGCTTAAAAAAAAAGAAATGTCTCAGTCAAAAGTAATATTTTTTCCTAGTATTTACTGCAAAACTTAATTTACTTCTAAAATAAAAATAGTTACCCAAATATGATAGAAGAATTTTTTTTCTCCCTTCAAGATGAACACCTTGACCCAATATTTTAGCTCTTCTTTTCTATTTGGAACAAATTTTGCAAAAGCATACATCTTCATATTCATTTATTTCAGTCATTTGGTGGGTTGCATTAATTTTTGCAGCTTCTTTTAAAAGATAAACCACATTTAATGGCCTTGCTAAATAATATAGAGTTTTCAAACATCTGAAGGGCAGCATGGTGAGGCTCCACTAGATTGGACTGGGCATTCGTGTCCCATTTATAAAGATTCCTAATGCATTCTTCATTATCATTCTAGTCACTCATTGAGTTCCATTATAACTTATATTGATTCTATTTTCAGAAGGAGTCTAGGGATGAGACAAAGAAGTAATTAAGTAGTTTTTCAAAGGATAACCACTGTCACCTAAAATCATTAAAGGAGAATAAAATAGCTACCATGCTATACCATATTAAAACTTATTTGTAATAAAGAGCTAGCTACCTGAAACATTAAAATTTGGAAAATTTGCAGAATTTGGAAACATATAACTAAGATAAACTGAATGTTTGGGGCATGCCTGTAAATAGTCATGATTGATGTGAATTTGTATCTGTCTTGGATATCAGCTATGTTTCAGGAATAGTCACAGCTATCTGCCACATGCATAAAAATGTGTACTTTAAAAATTAATGTCTTATATAAATACTATACATGCTTTGAACATATTCCTGGACATTACTTAGTGGAAAATTGATGTTGGTTCTTAAGCATTCAAATAAGGTTGGCTCAAGAAACCAAAAAACTAACAAAAAAATAATTAGTTCTGTCTAAAAGAAATTGCAAGGTGGGCAGTATCCTTTGTAAATAAAAAATTTAAATACGATCCCTAGCTCTGGTACTTTAATTCAAGTGATTGACATGCTATAAACGGAACAATGAAATGTATAAACAGGAGTGATAAAAATTTACAAGCTGTTAAAAATTTGTGCAAACAGGTAAGTTAGTTCTCTGTAGTAATGCATGAAAAGACATACCTGACCCAGAAGCAAACCCACGCATAGCAAGTCACATGTGGCCCTTTAGAAAATTAAGTATGGTTAGCTCTCTGTAAATGGTAGGTTCAGATATTTCCTTTCCTCAAGTGTGGGAAGCAATTTATGGACAGATAATATGCTTCTTTGTTGTTGTTGCAAAAAAGGAAGATGGGTCTCTTTACAAGCAAGGCTAAAGACAAGCTTACTATTCAGTCATGCTACTCCTGCTTTTATCTCAAGAATGTTATAACTCAAGGAATTCTTTAGATCATTGGTTTAATGATTTTCAAACTGTGTGGTTTTCAAACTAGTGATTTTTGAAGCTGTATCAGAGGCCATGGAGGCAGGGACAGGAAAGCAGAGGTAATTAGCATAGTTAAGTTCCCAGCACCAACATTCAAACAAAAGCAGTTACCCTAATCATGGGCTTCTATACAAGATAATAAAGACTTCTTGTGCTAAAAATAAGTTTAAAAGCCCATTTTTATTATCTTATATATGAAATATCTCACTTCTGGAAGAAAGAAGTTGTACAGGTCTATTAAATTATTAGAAATAGGATCGGGAACAGAACCTAATCCTAGGTCACAGAGATGACCAACAGGGAAGGGATGTGTCGCTCTCCATGGTGCTGATATTCTTTATTTGCATGATTTTTCTTTTAACTCCTAGAATATAGTGATTCCTTTCCAAATTCTTCCATTGTTCACAGTTTCCTTTGTTTTATTTTTATATTTTGTTCTGTGAATAATTTTTCATCTCATAGTGCTATAAAACAGACTAAACTCTGATTTATGATTCACAGTATATATAATTAATTTCATAAATTTTGGCAATTCTATCACATTTCTAGTACTGATAATCTACAATTCTCTCTTTCTCTCTCTCTCACACACACAGTATCTCACATTTTATGCTTTTATAATTCAACCATGTTTCTTTCATGTTATGCTAATAGTATAATAACTTAAATAAGAAATTAATACACTGAATGTTGGAGTGTGTGAGCACTTACTGTGAAAGCATTTGCACACTTCCTCCCAAGAGAACTCTAAAAATGGCCTAAAATAGCTTAGAGAAATAATCCTGTTGCAGAATCCTATCAAAGTCTTGAAGTCTCAAAAGATTATTACATTAACTTTGGGTCTGTCTTTCCAGGATAGATTCACATTAAGCAAAATCAAATGAAAAATGGATTTTCTAGAGGTTAAATAACCGGGTTTACATGCCAGCCTATATTTCTTGCATGAAGACTCATAGAAGAAGCCTACTAATAATCAGTTTGCCATTTTATTAATTTAAATAAGGAGAAACAAAATTGCTTTGAAGGCAGACTCAAATCTTTTTGTTTTTTATGAAATGTGGCTGTAAATCAGATACTCTGCAGATGCAGGCCTGTGAATCTTTGTTCATGTCTTTCTTGCTAACCTATAATACTGAGAGATTTCATCTGTATATTCATCATGGCTACTAGGCAGTTCAGGGGCAGAGATTGAGTTCTATTCATCTCCTTACCCACAGACCCAACACAGTGTCTCAATCAAAGAGTATGCCCAGTACATGTCATTGAATGAGGTAATGATAGAAAAGTTGGTTTGAAAGCTAGAACAGTGAAAAATAAAGGGGGCGTCAGATTGAGTGAGAGTGGGAGGGTGAGAGACTTAGAAATTATGTTCATCATGCCTCATAAGACATAGTTAAGTATTCCTGAATCTAAGGCAAAAATTATTCTTCAATTATATATATTCCATATTCATAGTCAAAATGCAGACCACAGGGATTGTGGTATTTTTAGATTGGGATATGTGCTAGATAACATATTTATGCTCCTGCACGTCTATTCTCCACACTATGGCACCAGTGCTTTGAATTGGGTGGGTTTAGCCATTGGAGAACATAAGTAGGCATTTGGAAGAGGGCAGAAGAATAAGGTTATTGTATTTACTCTGTGGGGTTGCTATGAGCTGACTGTGGCTCATGGCCAGAGGTCTCAGCTCCTGTCAGGCTACTCTCTCTCAACACACTTCACTCTATTTACAGCTTCTGGCAAACACACTCCTTGTTCTTATTTAGGAATAATGTCAACCTTCCCTTACCAGCTCCTGGACACTCCACCATCTCTTGTTGTTCCCTATTATGGGCATATATCTTTTCAAATAAATTGCTTTAAAATGCTTTTCAAATAATCCAGTTTATATGTGGCATCATCTTTCTGCTGGGACCTTGACCCATTGCAGGGTAAAAGAAATAATTACATTAAAAGTCTTACATGCAAGTAATGCTTACCACAACTCTGGCCATTTCCTTCCTATGGCCCATAAGATACTCAAAATTTTTGGAATCACATTGTGATATATAATATTTTTACTCTTAGATACTGTGACCTGTTTTCTCACTATTGAACTCTGAAATTTGGAGAAGTGGGAAAAACTAGGCACAAATTATAGATTTGTTAAGGATAATATCCAGGGAATTACTTTAAATATGATAACTAAAGCCTGCAAATACCTGACAAAGACTGAGAATGTCTAGGTAAGAGATAATAATAAAAAAGTAACTTTTTTTACTTCAAGATGAGTAAATCACAAAATCACTAAATCAATCAGCCCACAATATCCCCTGAATCTGAAAATGCCTTTTGCTCATTAAAGACCCTTGCAATAGCTAAGGAAAAGTTAAGATTCTACATCTAGCACAAAAGCTGTCCTTTGATATTTCACTGCTACCATATATTTTTTAATGTTTGGCAGTTAATACAATTGCCAAGGCCATTTTGTTTCTATTTTTGCATGAATTAAATGTGTAAACATTAAATATAATCCCAAATAAGAGTTATTTCTTTTAATTGTGTTTTAAGTTTTTAAAATTATATCTCATTTGGTTCTCTATTAAAATAGAACCAATTGTCTATTACTTCTTTTGAGAAAGCATTGAATTTCTCTAGTCTCTCCAAGATAAATTGACATCAACTTGAAGATTCTTTTGTATTTTGTTTGCATTGTACAACATGGGTACAATGTCATCCCAAATTCTGGGGCATATTTTAGAAAAGTTTTTTTTCTTTTATTCCTACCTCTGCAACAATTGAATTCTGGAGAGAAAAACAACACTCGCTTAGAACGCTGAAGTTGTTAATCCTGCAATCTCAGCACCAGAGTTCTGTCCACAACAGAGCAATCTCATGTTTTGTTTGTTCCCTCCCATGTAAAGAAGAAAAAGAAAAATCTAAATATATGTGTTAGAACACAGATGGCGTAAAAACAGAAAGTTTCAAAGGGTTAAATAATTAGAATTCAAAGTGTACAGGGAAGTATTTTGTAATAACAGGTCCATTCTTTTCAATGAGGAATAAAAGAGATACCATGAAATTTGTCCTTCCCAAAGCCTACAATAAACACGCATTTCTAAAGCCAATAGTTTATAGTACAGAATGATATATTTTTCTAATAGAAAAAAATGTGAGATCTTGATTTTTAACCATGAAAAGAAATTGACTTTAAATACAAGTAAGGTAATTTAGGGGAAAAGAATAAAACTTTAATGCATTTCATTCTGTTAAATGAAACTTTTGAATCACATGTCCAACAAAACCAAAGCAAACCCAATTACAAGGCTCATATGAAAAACATGTGTTACTGATTAGCCTCTTGGGAAATCTCAAAGCTGTTTTTCCTACCTAACTTACTGAACCTCCCTAACTATTCTCCTAAGGGGGAAAAGAAGAGAGAGTGCAGTAGGTTGAACAGGTTTAAGAATGTTGCATTGTCCATTGAGTTAATGGAGGGAGAATTGACAATGTGAAAGTAAAAGACCCTAAGCCCATTTGCTCACTTCGTCTCTCTCTCCCCTCACTTCTTCCTCTATTCTCAACTATCTACTCTGATCCCAGGAGCTAGCACCCTGACATAAAAGGATCTAAAGCATAGGACCAAGCTAGTTACCTCTAGACACTGCTGACACATAGACTTTCTGGCACCAGCACCCTTTCTTCACGTTGTACAGTGACAATCTAAGATTCAAGTGTATGATTTGTGCCGAAGTACCCACAGCAAACTTTAAGATTGGGTAACCTACACTAGGCCAATGTACTTAATATCTCCATAGAATTCATGTGTCTCAGGAGGAATAGGTTTTGAAGTTTAGGGCAAAATCCTCGGTAGGAAATACAGGATTACTTTGCCTTGTTATAGAAAGTTCCTTATAGAGTCTCAAGGTTTCTGAATGTAATTATTTCTCATATCTTCCTATATCACTTGGCAAAATGCTAAAACAACACTATTTTATTTCTTACAAGAAGCATGAAGTCTTCTCTTTTACAAAATGAGCAAATTTTGAAGAAAAGAAAAATAATTCCCTAACGCTGTTCTAAAAGATCAACAACGAGGATAAGAGTGAGCGCCAATGGCCTGTGCTCTCTCCTGGGCAATAGTTTTGTGAGATAATAGTTGTCTGTGCACATTAGTGAGATTTTTTTTATTAGAAACACTTCGAAGCCATATAATAAAATTCTTCCACTCATTTTTTTCGTCACAATAGGATTGTTAATGATGTAGTTCTGTAGTTCAGTGTGGCACAAGCCCATCAAAAGGCCATTCTTTTCTCTCTGCACTTGACAAGGTGAAGAGTTGGTGCCCTCTCAAGTTCAAAGGGGAAAAAAAAAGTTCGTTATATATTTGCCATGCTCTACAGTGGAAACTTTCTAGGGAGAATGAATTTTGGCTGCAACCTTACCCATTTTATTTTCTATCTCACACCATGCAACAAATACAAGAACGTTTAGGCTCTCATCCTACTGAACTAATTTCTTTATCTATTTCACTTTTGCTCAGAAAAAGATTAATAATCATGTTTTCAAAGTGATGCTGCCCACTGTGAAACTCGTTACCTGCCATTTCTAAAAAATGCACATCATAGGAAGCTTCTGCCTGGATTACAGCTAATTCAGAAAATAACTATCCTGACACTATAATTCTTTCCTGTGAAAAAAGAAATGGATGGAAAAAATTGGGGTTTTATGCACACTTAAATGCATTAACAGTACTAGTAAAACCTGACAGAATTTAAAATATAATTACATATGAAGTGCATTCAAGATGAAAACTTCTCACACTGATTCTATTCTAAGAAACATTGAAAAGAAACCAAATAATGAATTTGAGGCACAAAATCACATGGATATACTAGAAGAATCAGAAGAATCTGTTTTTTTTTTTTATTTCAGCATATTATGGAAGTACAAATGTTTAGGTTACATATATTGCCTTTGCCCTACCTGAATCAGAGCTTCAGGCATGTCCATTCCCCAATGGTGCGCACTGTACCTATTAGGTGTGAATATACCCATTCCCTCCTCCCCCCTCCCATCTACCCAACACCCGATGAATGTTATTACTATATGTGCACTTAAATTTTGATCATTTAATACCAATTTGATGGTGAGTACATGTGGTGCTTGTTTTTCCATTCTTGTGAAACTTCACTTAATAGAATGGGTTCCAGCTCTATCCAGGATAGTACAAGAGGTACTAGATCCCCATTATTTTTTGTGGCTGAGTAGAATTCTATGGTATACATATACCACGTTTTATTAATCCACTCATGTATTGATGGGCACTTGGGTTGTTTCCAAGTCTTTGCAATTGTGAATTGCGCTGCTATAAACATTCTAGTGCAGATGTCTTTTTTAATGTCTTTTGTTCTTTTGGGTAGATGCCCAGTAATGGGATTGCTGGATCAAATGGTAGAATCAGAAAAATCTTGACAGTATCACATTCAACATCTAAGACAAATAACTGCATTGTAAATAAAAATATAATAATTTGGTTGTGGACTTACAATCATAGTTCTAGGAACAGAAAATAATCTAGTTTACTTTTAAGATCATTGCAAGTGAACAGACAATAGTATTTTTAAGAAAAAAATAGTTACAAATAGAGAAATACATAAGTATTGTGACTGAAAAAAATTTTTTTAATTCAAAGAGAGAAAAATTGGGATATATCTATTATCTTCAACATGGCTTGAGAGAGAAAGCTTTTCCTTGCCTGGGATATAAGATATCTTCAGTTAACTTGAACAAAGAATATACGAGTTTTAATTCCTTTGGAATCAGTCAGTTTTATTCATAGGAACATTTTACGAATGAAAGATCAGAAATATGGTAAGATTTGTTTTAAAATAAGTAATCAGAATGGCAAAACCAGAATCCTATATGATCACTCTGGCTGCTCTGATGCAAAGACAGAGCTCTAGCCCCTTTAACAAGGGGAAAATTTAGTGATCGTTAATACCTCTAGCATTGGTCCTTTTGAGCACTCCTCTTCAACATCTGACTTCTTTGGGCACTTGATTTTCTTGCATCTACTTGGATCTATTTCTCCTTCTTGGTTCTTGGCAAATTTTTTTTTTTTTTCTGTTCGTTTGACTCTTAAATTTTAGCATCCTTTAGAATCTATTGATAGCCTTTTTTAATACCTTGTGTTTGTCTATCTGATTATTGCTTTTCTTCACCTGATAGAATTTAATCTTTGCCAGAAGGGACTATGTGTCTCCTTGTACTATTGTATCTTTTGTACCTAATACAGTGCCCAGCATCTTCTATTGGCGTCTTTCCAGATACTAATATGCTGATGACCTCAGAATCTTGATCTTCATTTTAATCTTCTCCCTAAAAGTCTAGGTAGATTGATAGATAGATAGATAGGTAGATAGATATCTCTAACATCCTATTCAATATCTCTACCTGGGAATCTCATATTTATTATTTTTAATTAAAGTATATCTGACAATTAAAGAGTGTGTATGTTTAAGGTGCATAATTTACATTGTGAAATAATCACTTCAAACTATTTTTGTTATAAGGAAGTTAAAAATGAATTTATTATATTCCATATTTGGTGCCTCTTTTGAACTAGTACCTCAAAATTTCCCCCTTTTCCTATATTCCTTTTCGTTTCAATATGAACTTGCTCACTTAATCCCCAAACTGGAAGTTGTCCTAAATTCATTTTATATGTTTTTCTTACAATCAATCATTTGCTAAGTTGTTTTCGTTCTATAATCTAAATGTCTCTAAAAATTCTCACTCTTTCTCTATCCACGCTGTCAGCACAGTAAGTCAATTCCTCACTTGAATTATTCCTTCCTAAATAAACTTTCTGCCTTCCTTCATTCTGCCTGCATTCTATCTATTATTCACAATGTTGCTAGGGTGATTTTCCCATTCCCTTACATCTGGCTCAGCAGCTCCGTACTGGACTTGGACCACCTGATCACCCCCTTGGTCTCCCTCACACTACATATACCAGGGACATCAAACTGTACTGTTTATATTTTTCCCGTTATTCTTTTCTTTGCCCCATGAGCCAGTAATTTTTATCTATAATGGCAAGTGAAGAAAAATGGCTTTAAAATGTTTTCTGAATCCTCTTCAAAGTCATCCTATGAAACTTATCTATATCATTTAAGTAATATATAGGAAATGTGCTTATTCTAAATTCTGAAAATAAATAAATAATGTTCATTTTTTTTACTGATAATTATGCATTTTTAAATCTTCTCTCTTCTTCATTTAGGCACTTCAGAGAAAGAGGGTTTCCCTAGCACCATGTGAGTGCTTTTGTTATAATGCTTCAGAATCTCATCTTTGACTTGGCTGGTATCAAACATTTGAGTGCATGGCATGAGGATTTTGATAGATTTTCCATTAATATCATGTCTTGGAGTCCTTCTGGAAGAAGAAACCAGGTGGCTTCTCTCCCCACCTTGTACAAATGTCTCTGGAATCAACACCAATGTACATGCATTACTCATTTAACCAAGACCTTGTGATTACCCACACCCTATCTGGATGATGTAGCTGGGCCATCACAAACTGAGAAGGAGTGCAAGGTGCTATATAAGGTTTGGCTGTCCATCAATGGTCACAAGTTAACATGTGACCATAAGGAGACCAAAAATGCAGCTTTGAAATTAAAATCTACCCTAAAAAGAGCATGGAGTCCAATTGGTAATACAAAACATAAATTTGATGAAGAAAAAGAATAAAAACATGAAAATGAGAAAGAATAAATTGTCTCTTTAGAGAACAGAGATCCAAGCTGAGAGTGAATAATAATAGATGGAGCAAAGACAGTGTTCAATGCCTTATAGAAAAAATTCTTCTAATTAAAAACAAAATTTTGAGGTGACGAGAATAAGAGACTCACAAGGAAAAATGTACAGTGTGTGCATTGTGTGTTGCTAAATTTCTTAATTTAAATTTCTTTCATGATAAAGAATTTAACAAATGTGAAAAGAAAAAGATAAAATGAAGAAAAAAAATCAGATTATTCTGAAACTTTTCTGTAATAATAAACGTCAGAAAACTATGGAAAATTGCCTATAGAGATATGAGACAAAAATTATGATTGATAAATTCTGTATCCTGTCAAGTTGTCATTTTTATGTAAAGACAACAGAAAAATGTTATCAGATATGTAAAAGCTAAAAAGGCATATCGCTGACAAGTATTTTCTGGAAAAAATAATAAATAACTTGAGGACATGCTTCTCTTCAGGATTGTTTATCTAGAGATTCAAAGAAAAAAAATGTTCTAGGTGCTGCCCTCCCAGTAGGAATTGCTAAATGATAGCCTCCAGGAACAGCTGATCTAGTTTGGTCCACATGTCAGTCATTTTTGGAGAACTAAGTTACAAATGATTAAAGTCCCTAAGGCCCTGGTTCCTCAAAGGACTCTCTGGTTGCACAATATTTTTCCAGCGACATTAAAGATGCAGCCAAAGTATATGACACAGAAAAGCAACCTATAAGCTAAATGAGTACAGGAAATATGTCTATTTGTTCATTGCAGGATCTCCAGTATCTAGCACAGTGCCTGGTGCAGATGGGCACTTATTAAGTATTTGTGGTTGAATGATTTAAAGGCAAGGGGTGAGGGAAACAGAGGTTCCTTTTTGCAGCAAGTTCTTTTTAGTAAAACTCAATAAACCTGTGTTGGATGATACTCTGTGCCAGGCACTGACTCTAGTGCTGAAAAGCCAATGAATAAAGATGTAAATACAGATAGAGTCCATGCTGCCTGTGTTGTTATTTTGTCTTTGATGGAAAGTTCACTGTACTGGAAACATTTTGGTTGGAAACTGGGATGTGTCTCTTCAATGCCAACCTCCCTACTTGGGAAGAGTCATCCAAGTGTCACATCATTTTAAAGTGATAAGCGGTGAAGTTGGCTAGAATATCCATTATTACCAGCCTTTCCTGGATTAGAAAGCTTCTCTGTTCTATTAACAGGTCATATAGAGTTAGGTTTGGGGCCATGAGGAAGACTACGCTAACATAATGGTATGATAAATCCTGCTTTTGATGTAACTTAAATGTGGTTAGGTGTTTGACACTTTGGTGAGTCAACATATTTTGTGGTTGCTTCTGTTTAAAATTAATATACTGTGTTTACCTTCTGCTGGGAGGGCAACGACATAGAGCATTCTTTCTTTTGATTTGATGTTATTGGAGTAGGACCATACACCTTTCTTCTTGGTTCAACAATGTAGTGGAATAAGAATGTAAAAACCACCTGATACTTTGGAGGCAGAGAATTCTGTAATATTTCAAGAAAGTGATTATGTGGAAAAGGAAGTTCCCATCAGGATGTTCTAAGGTCTTGAGAGTGGAAGGGGGGTCATTACCAGAGTCGTCAGCATTAAGGTATCTTGTGCCCATAGAGCCATGTGTTCTTAATAGTCAAGCACTGTAACACCTCTTATCAAGAGGCAATTCTCTTGCTCTCCAAAACAAATTCACTATAGAATGGTAAAAATTAAAACATTCTTTCATTCTGTTATGTAAAGAAAGGTAGAACTTGGAAAAATAATGTTACCATAACACAGTGAGGCTAGGCTTCAACAGAGTTCAAGAAATGGTTATATAAATATCAGAAAAAGTAAACAAACATCAGATGATTTTGGAGGCAGGTGATATCAAGCAGCAGTGATTTATGATACAACATCAAAACCTCTCCCAGATAAAGTTGTAAATCCAAAGTCCAGAGGTAATGCCAAACTGAGAACCAGAAGAAGGCAAGAAGTATCAGAAAAGGCAAGGGATTCAGTAACGGAGTAGCCTGTATTAATTTTGCAGAGTGCTTCCTTTAAGTTTAGAGAGTTCTTCATTTAATGTAAGAGACTTCACCTGGGAAAATGTACATCTTGAAACAGAATACGGATTCTCAACTGGTAACAGTTACAAAATACTGGAGAACTTTTTCCAAAATAGACATGCTGGATGTTTTGTCTTCAAAATAATTTCGTATCAGACAATCAGAGGTGAATCACTTCTTCGAGTGTTTCCTATGCATTTGTTGTTCCCACCTCTAATTTAGAATTAATGGTAGTAATTGGGTTTAACATATTTCTTTTCTCATTGTTATTGAGTGTTTCTATAATGGCATTTGGTATACATAGCGGGTCACTCACATATTTTGGGGGCTCTAACATTCTTTCAAAATCTTACATTTTGTATTTTTGCATGTTTTATAGTTGAAAGGCTTAATGTAAACATATTCTTGATGCCACTTCATGAAATACAACCATATATTTTCAGCGCCTGAGTTCGTACTTATATTTAGGATTCATACTAAAGGAAAGTCAAATGACATCACAAAATGCTGTTGAAGAATTTAAGGTATTGTCAAAATTAAAATAATGAATGTAGCATAATTAGGTGTCATAGGAAATGTGACTAGATGAGCTTGCTATTGGTTGTGCCACATCTCTAGGAGACTAGCCCAGGTTTCTTTACATGGAACCCTCATCCACAATTGTCTAAATCAGGTTCAAATGTGGATGAGGCTGCCAATTGATAATTAGACCTCAGAATTTGAGTTGATGCCATAAAATGTGTCTTTAATTGGGATGCTATAACAAAATACCATAGTCTGTGTAACTTATAAACAATAGAAAGTTAATTCTCACAGTTCTGGAGGCTGGACATCCAAAATCAGGATGCTAACATAGTTGGGTTCTGATGAGGCTCTCTTCCAAGTAGCAGACTGCCAACTTCTCCCTGTATCTTCACATGGCAGAGAGAGAGAGAGAGAGAAATCTCTCTGGGGTCCTTTTAATAAGGGGACTAATCCCATTCATGATGGCTCTATCCTCATGACCTAATTACCTCCCCGAGGACTCCACCTTCTAATATCATTGCATCAGAGGTTAGGATTTCAACATAACAATTTCGCAGGGACACATTCAGTCCATTGCATTCTGTCCCCGGCCTCATAAACCTCATGTCCTTCTCACATGCAAAACACATTCATTCCACCCCAATGGCCCCAAAGTCTTAAAGCTTTCCAGTATCAAGTCTAGAGTTTAAAGTCCAATGTCTCATCTAATATCATCCAAATCAGATATGATAAGACTCCATGTAAAATTCATCCTGAGGCAAAATTTCTCTCCAGCTGTGAACCTGTAAAAACAAACAAGTTATGTGCTTCCAAAATACAATGGTGGGACAAGCATAAGATAGACATTCCCTTTCCAAAAGGAAGAGGTATGAAAGAAGGAAGGGGTGATAGGTCTCAAGTAAGTCCAAACTCTAGGGATGCAAGCTACATATATCTGAAGGCTTGAGAATAATCCTCCTTGGCTTTCTTTCTGCTTTAGGTCCAACTAGGGTGGTGGTCCTGCTGCTGCAACTCTGCCAGACAGGAGTCTTACCCCCAGGGGTCTGCAAGATGGCCCAGTCCCCCTTCACTGGGTAGAGACCATCATGACTGTTGAGAGCATCTGGCCTGTTTAAAATAAAGCATTAGTCCCCCCTTTTGAAACCAGGGAGTTTGCCTTGATGATCCCTGAATCATCTTAGCAGTCATTCTTCCTTTGTCTTAAAGAACAGTGCAAGTTTGCAGCTTAATAGCTCTATGATCCCATCCTGTAGAATCCAAGAAATCCAACAGCTTTCTTCATTCCATCCCATCTCTTTCCCTTTCAGTTCAAACTGGCAGTTTTCCTAATGGAGTGTCTGTTTAAGATTAAAGTTTATACCTGTACTAATCTCCTTATCAAATTATTGCTTGACCACACCCTTAGTATTCTCTTCCAAACATGCTTTCTCATTTTTTTACAATATAGATAGACTGAGAATTTTCCAAATCTTTAAGTTCTAGTTTCTATTTGCTTAGTAATAATTCTATCTTCAAATCATTTCTCTCTTCTCACATTTTAATATAAGCAGTCAGGAGGAACCAAGCAACTCCTTCCATAATTCGCTTAGAGATTTCACCAGCTAAATATCCAATTTTACTTCTCTAAATATCCAATTTCATTGCATACAAGTCTACCTTCCACAAAACACTAGAACATGTACACAATTCAGCCAAGTTCTTTGCCACTTTATAACTGGAATCACCTTTTCTCCATTTTCAATAATATGCTACTCATTTCTGTCTAAGACTGCACTACAATGGCCATATCTCTACCAACATCCTGTTCATGATTACTTATGTATTCTCCAAGAAAATGGAGGCTTTCTCTCCAGCTCTTCTCTTTTCTTCCTCACCAGAATTACCTTTAAAAGTCCTTTTATAACAGTAAAAGCTTCTTCTAGCATGCACCTCAAAACTCTTCCAGCCTCTGCCCATTACTCAGTTTCAAAGCCACTTCCCCATTTTTTGTTATTTGTTAGAGCAACGAAATAATGGCCAAGAATTTTGAAAAACCAAAGAAAGACACAAAACCACAGATCCAAGAAACTCAGAGAGTACAAAATAGCTTAATATCTCTCTTTTTCTCTCTCTCTCATACATACAAGAATACACAGACATTATATTCACTGCTGAAAAACAAAATAAACAAAAAATCTCGAAGACAGCCAGAGGAAAAAAGACACATTACATACAGAATAACAAAGAAAAGAATTACAGTATATATACATCAGGAATTATGTATGCCAGAAAACAATGGAGTGACATTTTTAAAGTGATGAAAGGTGGGGGGGACCCCCCTCTGTCAACCAAGCATTCTATGTCCAGCAAAAATATATTTCAAAAATGAAAAAGCAAATAATTTTTCAGAAAAACAAGAACTGAGAAAATTTATTATGTGATGAACTTGCACTGTAAAAAATGTTAAAGGAAAATAATCAAGCACAAGCTATGATTTTTCAATAAAAACTTAGATCTGCTGAAAAAAATGAATAATGCCAGGAATAATATAAGATAAATATATTGTTCTTTTTTTGGTTATTTTTTCGAGGTTCTAAAACAGCCCTGTTCAGCAGAACTCCCATGATGATTAAGCTTTATTTCTATACTGTCCAGTAAGACTAGCCACATGTGGCTTCTGAACACTTAAAATTTGTCAAGTATTACCGAGGCATTGAATTTTACATTGTATTTAATTTCAACTCATTTAAACTTAAATAACCCCACGTATCTAGAGGCTACTTTATTAGACTGCAGCCCTAAAAGATAACTGATTGTCTGAAGCAAAAAGAGTAGCAAGTGTGTTTATAAAGTATAAAAGGAAATATATGACAATAGCACAAATGAAAGGAGAAATAGACAATATTATTTGAAGGTTCATACAAAAACACACAAAAACGTTCATGCCAGCTTCATCCATAATTAGCAAAAAAAAAAAAAAAACATGGAACCAACACAAATGTCCTTCAACTGAGGAATGAATAAAATTGCAGTGCATTTATACAACAGAATGGTACTCAGCAATAAAAAGGAATGAACTGCTAACACAAAGAACATAAAGATAAATCTCAAATACAATATATTAAGTGAAATAAACTGATGGCTACATATTATAAGGCTACACATTATATGCTTTCATTTAAATGACATTCTGGAAAAGACAAAGTGTATGCACAGGAAAAGATCTGTGGTTGGTGGGAGTTAAGAATCAGGGAAGGCTTGAATACAAAGGGGCACAGAAATATACACCAAAAGATACATTTTACCAAATTTTAATTTTTCTTTAATTTAAAAAATGAAAAAATCTATTATATCCAAAGTAGGATGATTTATAAAATAGAATAAACATTATATTTTAATTTTACTGTGCATTAATGAAATGTCTATATAATGCCTATCATGTCTAAAATATGTTTCATTTCCAAAAGAAATTCTTATTAGTCCAGAATCAGCAATATGGTTTAAAATATTATTTCACATTTCCAGTTAAGTCACTAATCAATTCAATTAGGTTGGTGATCTAGGCATTCCTTTTCTCATTGGTCTTTCAACCAACTGGCCTCAACCCTATACAGTACCTTTATTCTCCCCAGGCCCTTTACCCACTATCCTAATCCTGCTCCAGGGTACAGGCTCTTTCCAGTGGATCGTGTGAGATTTTTCCAGATCTCCATGGAGAACGAGACAGAAAAGACAACTTCTTCCCACCACATCAACCTTAAAGGACCTTCTTTGTTTACTAACGAGTATGAAAATGTATAAATATTATATAGAGCAAAAGCTATTTCTAAATCTAACACAAGTAAAGACATTTTAGAATTTTCCTTTAAAGAAACCTTTGTTCTTTGATCTTTCCTCCAGTTTCCCATAAATTTTTTCACTTTGAAATCTTTTTCTCAATCAATGTTATTTCTTAGGAGTTTGTGGCATACACTATAGGAAACACCTGTCTAAGCTGTGTTCTTTTTACTGGTTATGAGTATAAAGATAATAACCTCCAAGTAGGAGAAAAACAGGGCCAAAAACTTGTTTCTTGAATAGAAATAGCAATTTTTTTTCCTTTGTTCTGGGTACAAGTGGTACAAGTCCAGGAAAAAAGGGAAGGCAAGTGGAACCAGAGGTGACAGAAATTATTCCCATTTTTTTTCCCTTAAGGAGCACCCGTTCAGTATTCATATTTAATGAACTTTCACAATGCGCTAGCACTGAATAAAGCAGACTTGGTTTGTTCCTTTATGTAGGTTACAGTCTAATAGGAAGCATCCAAAGAGAGGAATAAATCAAAATTCCAAGTGAATATATACTGTGAAGCATTATCTACACTACAAAAATTTTCCTTTGGTATAAATATTGCCAATATCTTTCAAATACTCTGATTTTCAACTTATCTTATTTTTCATATTTGAATATATTTTTACTTTAAGCAGTCTTCTTTAATTATATTCCAGAAAAATGTCCTGCTTATTCTAATTATTCATCATTATGTACCTAAGTCTAAAGGCACCTTGAATCAGATAGAATGTTAACAGTCTACAATCCACCCTACATGTCCATTACTGTGTTAAGTAATACTTAATATCTGTAAGGATACTGACGTACAGAAAAGAAAAGCTAAAACAAGATAAATGAAGGACGCTGACCGACGCTGAATTGAATGCATTTTCTGAGTTTCATATAGTGTCAAATTTATGTCTGTAGAGAAAAATTTTTGTTGCTGAATTCAGTGGCAATCTATATTCCTGGAATGATGCAATTTGTATTTATGGAATTAATAAGAATTATTTTGCCATAATTTCAAAATATGCAGAGGGAGTCAATAAGTAGAAACTAAGTCCAAGATCACCTAGTATCAAGCCAGAAGTTTAGAAGTAAAAGTAAATGCAATATTAAAAAATAAGATGTGGAATGAAGATGGAAGGAGTATCATACACAGCAGCAGAAATGTTTATCCCGACCATACAAGTATGACTAAGAGTGGAGCTCAGCTGTGCAGGAATATGAGACAAGAATCTTGTAGAGCCAGCATACTGGAGTACACCCAGAAGGAACAGACAATCCTAAGTATCCAAGAGAACTGTGCAGAAGGGAGCCCAGATTGCAGGGGTACTTATGACAGCCATTAATCTATATTTTTATTCAAGCAGGATTTAGCCATTCAATAACCATAGCTGTGAATTTTTCAGAACTGTGTTAATAAATGACACTTAAATCTAGATGTCTTCCAGAGCCATGGAATGGAAAGAAAATACGGCTGGTCTGTGGTAGCTCATCTAGATGAGAGCATGTGCTATGCACACTGTTCCTTTCTGCTACTGACAGCTTGACTCCTGCCTCAACTCTCTAGATTTTGTCATCTTCTCCGATCTTGGCCCATTGTTGCTTTCCTGGTTTCTGCTTGTCATTTTCCTCCCTGCAATTTTTGCTGCTAAGATCTCTTTGTCTTACCCTATGACAATTTGTGCTAGCCACTCGCAGTCCTTCTCAGCTGCTTGACACCTCATTTAGGTCACATGGGTACACTCATCTCTACTGGACAAAACTTAGTGTCCCAGAAAACAGGTGAGAGATCTCAAGTCTCTCTCATGCTTAGAAACCCCAAGAAGATATTTTTACTACCATTTCTATGACCTTGGCCATGGATTCTAATGTTAGACTGCTACCACCTTCAAAATAATCCACATGAAAATACATGTGAAAGTTAGTTTTTTAACCTGTGTTCTCTAAATATCAAAAGGAAATCTATTATTACATCCTCTTGACAGATTCATATGTTGATAGGGATGAGTTCCTTGCATAGCTTCTAACTCCCTTCTTTACCTTTCAGATCTCCGAGGTTTGTGGTTGTGTGTGAGAGGTTGCGGGGGGTGGTATAAAGGAGAAAAGAATAAGAATATCTCAAAAACGTAATCTGCTTTTGCATTTCCTAGGCAGTTTTTGCTCTCTTATAGCTGAATGGTGCCTTTGGTGGCCCAGAAGTCAAGAATCATCATCTTTGATCATTGGCCCATGAGCTTGCAACTCCCACTAAGTTAATAGAAGCCCAGGGCCTCTAGGTAGGAATGGAAGTAGGCACAGGGGAAAGGAAAAAAATGGGCCGGTTGCTGTTTCAAGTAAGCGCATAAGAATTTATGTAAAGAGTACATTAAACTAGCTCAAATGGTGGGATGCAATCACAAGGCATTGTTTCCACACTTCCTTTAACTTTGTTCAGTGGGACTGGTTTTGCTCTAGCAATGAAGTCTGACACTTCCATGTCTTTTATAGTTACTTTTAAACAATGTAAAGCCAAAAATTTCAAGATAAAAGTCATAATCTCAAGTTGCTACTTAAAATGTTTAATCCCATATATTAGTAAAACTTCCATAGTCATTTAAAGTTATGGTTCCTCTCCATCTTTCAAATAAGGACTCCTCAAGTGAAGAAAAGCAAGCAGAGGATAATGTCTGCTCTCTTCCAAATTCTTCCTCCCTCAGTTTTCAACCCCTTTGGAGCTAGAGTGCAGAGATGGGAGGTTGGAAGCAACCAGCTGGATACTCACCCAACCTGTTTCTCCTTCTTGGGCATCGCACTTTCCTTCTTCCAACTGGAGCCATGTGACTAATTTTCATTGATGAAATGCAGATGGAAGTGATGGATTGCCAAGAGTCTCATGTAGTTTAGAATGGAGTGCCTTGCGTATGCCTCCTCCATACTGTCTTTTATTATCTCCTGGCCAGAATGCAGAAACCCAATGGAGCACTCTAAAGCAGAGCTAATAAATGAAAGGAGGCTGATTTTGTCAATGATCAGATAGAAGGAGGCTGCCCACTCAACACCCACCTAAGCTATTATGGGGGTGAGAAATAACCTTTATTGTATTAAACCACTTAGTTTGCGGGTCATTTCTTATGGCAGCTCGTGTAACTTACCAATCGATAGTGAAAGAAAGGAAGCTAAGAAGGAAAGACTATGTATATTTGGCTGGCACAAGTATGGTGGTTCTTTGGAGATACCCCTTGGGCATTGCTTCATACCTCCCACTAACAGTTCTCTTCATTCAGGTGATATATTCTCCACTTACTTGTTTCTTACTTCTACATCTTTTTGGAATCTGCAATTATTATAAATCCAACTTCTCCCTTATGATGCTTGCCTGAGCATTTGAGATAATACTCATTTGGCTCTTTGTCATGCATGGCGCTCAAGTGAACTGCTGGAATTAGTTACACATCCTTTGTTCCAACAAACTATGAGAGCACAGGCCATTAAACACTACCATATCACCTTTGGTACCTTCATCCCTACCATTGGAGCAGCTGTTCAGCCTGCTTTTGCCTTTTAGTTTTTCCAAATATGAGTCAGACACCAGCCTACTGTATCCATTTTACTGAAGGAGATGTATCAATTGTGAGTATGCATGTTTACTTTATTTCATGAATTTTTATAGTAAAAATTCATGATGTACAATTTTTTCTTTTTCATATTGTCCAGTCATATTTTATTGATTTTATTGATGCTATCTTCCTGAAGCTTACTGAGAAACTGCGTTTAAAATTATTAAAAGTAGCTAGTATTCCACATTAACTCTGTTTTGATGAAGTTCATTGATCCTTCTCATTAGTCGTGAGCTAAGGGAGAGGATGGCATGCCCAGTCCCCTTAATGTGTGGGATTCACAGGATCCCAGCACCTCTCTCAAAATGTTTTCCTGATTTCACAATGCACCCCCTAACCCTCTTTGACTCAATATGAGGCATTTAAGAATCATGTAAATATTTCTCCACGTAAACCACCTGAAAATTTGCATTTTGATCTGGCACCTGTCTTTGGAATACCATATCTATTGCATTTTTCTACCTTAAGTGAAATTTTAAATATAGGCAACCATTACGGTTACTTGGATGTAGAATTCTACGGTTCCCTGTGACTTCCTCTCAGAACTCTCCAGACAATGCTGGGTTACCATCTAGCATGTAATGTTGCAAATGTAAAACCAAGTGTTTTAGTCCACTTGTGTTGTTATAAAAGAATAATTGAGGCTAGGCAATTTATAAAGAAAGGAGGATTATTTAGCTCATGGTTCTGCAGGCTTTACAAGAAGCATGGTGCCAGCATCTCCATCGGCTAAGGGCCTCAAACTGCTTCCACTCATAGTGGAAGGGAAAGGGGAGCTGGAGTGTACAGAGATCACATGGTGATAAAGGAAGCAAGAGAGAGAAGGGGAAGGTACCAGGCTGGGGGTAGGGAGAATTCTCTTGGGAACTAATAGAGTGAGAACTCACTGAGTCCCCTCCCTCAGCAGGAGGACATTAATCTATTCATGAGGGATCCTGCTTCTATGACCCAAACACCTCTTATAAAGCCCCACCTCCAACATTGGGGATCAAATTTCAACATGAGATTTGGAGGGGTCAAACATACCAAATCATAGCACCAAGTTTTTAGTTGATCCTCTTCTTTCTCTCTCGGTCTCTTTCTTTCTTGCTGTATGCATTTAGAAAATTATTTTTTCCCAGGAATCCCTATATTTAATCAGAAGTTTGCAGTCTGAATGCTTATATCTTTTTTCAGGAAAATTATCTTCTATTATCCCTTACATTACTGGCTCTATTATATTCATGTTGTACTGTCTTTCTGGAAATTTTAGTATGGAGATATCAAGACTTTCAGATACATTGTCTACATTTATTATCTTTTTTCCCATTTCTTTTTATTATCCTCTAGAATTCTCTGATAATTCTTCAAGTTAATTTACTAATCTCTTTGTTAACAATACCCATTCTGTTCACCATGTGTATTTCTGGTTAATTTCAGTAATAATGTTTTATACTAAACACTCTGGTGCTTCAATTCCTTCTTTTTCATGACCACATAATCTCTTCAAATGCAAAATCCCCTTAAATCTCACTGAAGATATGAATTACAACATTCTTGAAATTTGTCATGGATTGCTATATAAGTCTTGTTTCTTTGAGAGATATTTGAGCTCAATGTCATTATTGCTCCCTCCTTTCAACTGACAATTCTTTTTGAAAGTCTGATAATAAATATTTTATTGTCTGATTATACACCTACTTCCAGATTAATGTCCTTAATACAGTTAAAAAATGGGCCCAAAGCAAAGTGGCTGTTACCTTTTATTTCAATGGAAATAATATAACTAATTCCCAGAACTGCAAAAGTCACACTAATTTTTCACATAAACAAAAATTTTTTAAAAACCTAATTATGAATAAAGTGAATATTAAAGAGCACTTTTACCAGGCCTGATTAAAATGTAATTATAATTATTTAATTGGAAAACAATTAGGTAAGCCACACAAAATCATTCTAGATAAAGTGCCTCTGGATTGTCTTCTAGCAAAACACATCTTAAAAGTATGTTCTCACTAATTATAAGTTAATGAAAAGACAAGGAATAAATGCTCTGACTGCTGCTCTGTCTCTTCTTTCTCTAGTCCCTGCCCCTCTCCTTCTTGGTTTCTCATTTCCAAAACTGCAACAATCTGGAATAGGCAATTTTTGCTAAGTCATGAACAGGACAAATCAGGTGTACCGAGGCAGTGAGAGGAGATAGTAGGAAGATCCTTTTTTCCCTCAGATCATACGAATGACAAATATTAGTTAATAATATTGTACGGTGAACTTAAAAATATTAAGATGGTAGATTTCATGTTCTTACTATACACACGCACACACAGAAACAAAGCAAAAAATAAAGCAGCACAAGGAAATTTTTAGAGGTGATGGGTATGTTTATTACCTTGATGGTGGCTATGGTTTCATGAGTTTATGCATATTTCCAAACTCATCAAGTTTGTATACAATTAATACGTGCAGGATTTTTAATTTTTTTTCAGCATATTATGGGGCACAAATGTTTATGTTATATATATTGCCTTTGCCCCACCTGAGTCAGAGCTTCAAGTATATCCATCCCCCAGGTGAGAACTGCACCCATTAGGTGTGAATATACCCAACCCCTCCTGTACCCTCCCATCTACCCGACACCTGATGAATGTTATTACTGTATGTGCAATTAAGTGTTGATCAGTTAATACCAATTGATGGTGAGTACATGTGGTACTTGTTTTTCCATTCTTGTGAAACTTCACTTAGTAGAATGGGCTCCAGCTTTATCCAGGATAATACAAGAGGTGCTAGATCGCCGTTGTTTTTTGTGGCTGAGTAGAACTCAATGGTATACATATACCACATTTTATTAATCCACTCATGTATTGATGGGCACTTGGGTTGTTTCCACATCTTTGCAATTGTGAATTGTGCAGTTTTTTAAAATAACAATTATACTGCAATAGAGCTGTTAAAAGTAAATTAAAATGATTTTGCAAAACTTAACAAAAAAGAAGAAGGTAAATGGAAGAAGTAAATCCTGAAGCCCCTCTGAGCTACTGAGTTTGTCCTCTGAACATATTCCAGGGAAGAGTCTTTTTGATTTGATAGAAAGTTCAGAGGAGAAGAAACAGCTGAGGAGCAGGGTAGAGTTTATTTTATGGAAGATGCCAAATATATGTTACCTAACAAAGAGAAATCTTAAATTCATACTAGAATAAACCCAAAGTGCAAATGATGCTTTCAGTCAGCTGAGAAGAGAAACTTGTCTTATAGCATAGATTCAAAATAAGATTTCTGTTCTTCATAATTGAATACTGTTATGCATTAATTAGGAAAATGATAAACTATTATAGCAGGTGCTATAATGGATTTACTTTAGTGTTAATTTCACTTGAAGATTCAAAACAATAGAGATAGCACTCTAAAGGAAAAGTAATCAAGGATTTTAAAAGGAAGTGAACAAAGTCTGGTTTTGCGACTTAATCCCTAGGGTCTAAAAGGATAAGGAATTGGGGATTAAAGGAGAAGTACATTGCCTTGGAGAGATACCTCCATCTCTCCCTACACATACACAGGGATGGGGAGGTGCTTTCTCTTGACCTTAAACCTAGTGGGAAAGGCTCCAACTACATCAGTCAGAGTTTGAACTGTGTGCTAGGGATTTGGAAACAGTGGGCTGGTTCCTGGCTTGAACCTGCAAAATATAAAGGGTCAGGTATTGTGTCTGCTCAGCCATTCTGATGGTGGCACATTGGGATCAGCCTAGATTTCCAACTTTTACTCAGGCAACGTGTTTTCAGTGAACCAGATGTGGGTCATGTGCCCAAGAATGAGAGCATCAGATTATTCTGTTCTCATCTGACTCTACTTAAAGAGGTAAAAGACCATGATAGAAAGAAACCAGGCATGTCTAAACAAGGAGCCATCAGAAATTGGTCAGAACAAATGAATTCATTTATGCAAAGAGAACTACAGACAGAGGGGATGAGAGAAAACTGCCCCTATTTGTCAGGATGGACTAGAATAGTGGTTCTTAGCCAAGGGCAATTTCATCCCCAAAGTCTGGTTGGCAGTGTCTGGAGAGACTTTTGGTCACCACGACTTGAAGATATGGGGAATGCATGGACAGCGCTGTTGGCATCTAGTGGCTACAGGTCAGGGATGTTGGTAAAAGTTATGTAGTGCACATGATAGACTCTTACAACAGAGAATTATCCACCAAAATATCAACAATGTCAAGGTTGAGGAACCTGGGGCTAGAGAATGTTGATTTAACAAATAACCCCAAATCTTAGTGCCTTATAAAACAAAAGTTTATCTCTTATTTATGCTATGTGTCTACTGCAGATTGGCTGTGGCCATGCTCCATGTGTCTTCATGGCTGAATCCAGCCTCCATCTGGAACATCACAATCAACATGACAGAACATAAGGAAGCATGTTGAACAATACACTAACATTTACAGCTTCTGATATAAATGACATCCATCTCCCTGTCTGTATTTTATTGACCAAAGCATGTCTCCCTATCTATTGGTTATCTATCACTGAATAATAAATTACTGCAAAATTTAGTGGATTAAAACAATGCAGACTTAGGGTCTACTAGTTTCTGTGGGTCAGAAATTGGACACATTGGCTCCTTTTTTTTTTAGAATCTCTCAAGAGCTGCTATCAAGGTGTCATCTGGGCCACTGTCATCTCAAGGTTCAAATGGGACAGAGTCTGATTTTGAGCTGACTTGGTGGTTGTTAGAAGGATCCAATTCCCCATGGGCTGTTGGATTGAGGGCTTCAGTTTCTCACTAACTGTTGGCTAGAGGCTGCTCCCAAACACTTGCCAGGGTCCCTGTCCATCAGACCTCACACACATGAAGGGCCTAAGAGAGAATTCCAGCAAGATGGAAGTCACAGTCTTTTATACTTGCATTACACTTGTAATGCAAGTGACATCATATCACTTTTCTATTCATTTCAAGCAACTCACTAGGTTCAGCCCATTGTCAAGGAGAGGGGATTTCACAAGAGTTTGAATGCCAGAATCAGGGATCACTGGTATCATTGGAGACCATGTCAGGAGCTGCCTATGGCTCTTCAACATTCCTGAATTTGACAGGGTGGAATATATAATCCTTTCACAGGAAGGGGAACCACATATAGCAAACCTAAACTGTTTAGTGAAGAGTAATACAATCTACCTTTCCAAACATTTCCCTCTTTCCTGCTTAATCAGGCTCAAACTGGGGGAGGGGTAAAGTTCTATTTTTAAATCATAGTTTTAAGTTTTTTATTATTATTAATACCTTGAACTCCAGATATATGAATTTCTGAAGTGAGAGATAAAATTGCTTTATTATCCGAAGTGACCTGAGCATCTTCTATCACCTAAGAGCAATCAGAAGGGTTATAGGGCCACCCACAAATGTCACTTAAGGGCATAGTATGAACTATCCACAAAGAACAAATCTAAAGAGACAGTGGAAGGCAAATACAAAGTTGCAACAATATCCCACAAGTCCACTTGCTCATTTCTTTACTCATCAACTGTGTCTTGATGATGTATTATGCTCCAAGCTTATCCTAGGCATGGGAATACACAAATGATTAAAACAGACAAAATTCCTGTCCACATAGAGCTTATGTTCAAGAGGTGTTTGGGGAGGTGATAATTAAAACAAGTAGTTTAAGTGTATAGTATTTCCGAGGGTGACAATTTCTATCAAGATAAATGAAAGAGGAAAAGAGTGAGAATGCTGAGGTATTCAGAAGTGAAGAAATCCCACCCTAAAAAATATAAAACTATGAGCCATGTGATTGTCTGAAGGAAAGTCATTCAATGTAATGTTTATACATTCTGCAAAGAAACTATTTTGAACAACATCAACATGAAACACCGTAATGATAAGTCCAGCAAGCAAGGCACTTCTGCACTGAAAAATGCATTTGTGGTTTGCTTAGAAATAGTAGCTGATAATAGTTTTCATGAGTAGATATAGATTGCTGATCCCATTTTGCTGACCTGCCTTGACCTCAAAGCACGGTGAGTTGGAATCAGTGGTCTGGCTCCTATCCAAGACCCATAAAGATAGATGGAAACAAAATGTAGGATTCCTCCCTGCATGAGGCTAGGAGAAATGAGGTAAAAAATAAAATTAAATTAAATAAATAAATAAAATAAAAGCTCCTTTTCTGGTTTCAACATGGTTGGTCATCCTCTCAGGGTAGCAGTTGGACTTCCTCTAAAAGAGTCAATTGCCTAACACAAAAGATGAACAGGCTTCTCCCCAGGTTTGTCAGACAGGAATACTGTTTCAGGTATGCATTCCTTGAGCTCAGCTGGTGGCTATGGGCTCTCCTAAGTATAGTGTAGTCCACAGGATGCTTCTCAGGAGCCTGGCAATGATGGGTCTGTGAAGCATTGCCTCCCCGTCCCCTCTTACAATACTCTTGCTTGAAAACTCTTTAAGACTTTTCATTAGTTGAATGACATCTTGTATGGTTTCTCCTAATGAAGACAGAAATTTTCTATCTAAATTGCTGATGCTGTTTCTACAGGAATTTGAGAAAGGGGGAGATTCTAACCCCTTTATCAGCCATACTTCATTTACCAGAAAACGTTATTTGTTATGTGAGAAGAGCTGGAAATAAAACAGACATGCCATATATCTTCATCTCTTCCTCTATCTATATATATGAAGGTTATAGATGGATATATATAGAAATGGACCAAATGTCCAACAGTCGTTACTTTGTGTAGTGGGATAATATGCTTCTTTTTTTTTTTTTTCACCATTTGTGCATTTAAATTTTCCTCCTATGATCAAGGAATGCTTTTATACTAAGAAAAAAACAATAGATTTTTCTTTAATTTAAACAAATAATGGAATCACAGCATGTAATTTATCTGGCAACAGTGCATCTAATAGAGGAGCTATCTTAAATGAAGGGGATAACAAGAAATCAGCAGCTTTTGAAGATTCACTTTAAAGTGTTGTCATTCATGCTTAACGAATATGTTTCTACATAGCAAATTTGTCCCATGTGTTAGGCATACTACACATTTATTTGGGGACAATTATAGGAAACTGTATTTTTATACTACTCTAAAGTGAGCAAATTGCTTCATCATCTCATTTTATTTGATCATCCAAAAGGCCATATTGGAACAAAGTCAGGTTTTATTAACCTTGTTTGGAGGTGGGAAATGGTCACAGAGCATTCCATGACATACACCAACAACAGACAACAGGAGAGCCACGACTCTGACTGCCAAGCAATTGCTTTCTCTACCTGACAACTTTTACTTTTATGCCTAGCTAGGATGGGCAGTGTCATCTGGGGAGGTGAAATTCCCCCAGTAGCTGAAGCAGGTCTCATTCCTCAGTACAGGCAACACCTCACCTTTATTTCAGACGTGGATATTTTATAAGGTTTTGAAATGTGATTTTCATGTCAGAAGTGTATGTACAATTCTCTTTTCCTAAATAGGAAGTCAATAAATTTTTTATCCTGGATATCTTATAAACTTTCTATTTCCTAAAGGAAAAAAATATTAAACTCAGAGAACCTGATGAATTTTTTGGTGACCATGTTACAAGTGGAGAGTGGAATCATTTTTGGGCGTGAGAAGTTGAGGACTCAATTTAAAATCATTAGGACTCAAACAAAAGTAAAAGATAATTTAAAAGAATTTGATTGTATTGATAAGCTGAAAATGCAGTCAAGACTAATTTTAGTATTGCTAGTATAATTTAAATAAGCAAAAAGATTTTAAGACTTTTGTAGCAACTGTATGGAGAAAAAGTACTTTAGCAAATCATGACATCTGTAGGTAGTATCTTATACAGAAGGGGTAAGTATATATCTACTTTATAGAGATTCTTCTTAATTATCTAGGTTAGTAACAGAAAATTATTACAAATAAACCTACTATAATACATTTTTTTTTCATTTTAGCCGATAATTCCAAAATAGTTTAACAAATGCACTATCGTGTAACCATCTTATTGGGAAATTTAAGTGTTAATAGTTTTTATTTTCATGATCTTGTAACAGTAGAATTGATGATGAATGTGAAATTATCAAGAGACTGATAGCAAGTCTAGGGGAAATAAACGCCATGATTGCGAATATTCTATACATCACAAAATACCTATCTTTAGTTATCTTAATCATAAGTGGATATGAGAGATAGTCTCCTAAGATAATTTCCATCAATTCATTTCTTCCCATATGTACATGCTGCTTCTGACATAAGAAGCAGAGACTAATTTCCCTAGCCTTGAATCAGGGATGGCTGGAGTGGCTTGATTGATCTATAGAATGCAGCGAACATTCTGGCACTCCTGAGCCTGGCTCATAAGAAGCCATGTAGCTTCCTCTGGGGCCTCTTTGAGTGCTCATTTGGAAAGCTCCATCTGGGAACCCAGATGGCGTACTGGGAGATGCCTAAACAAGCTGGAGAGGCCACGTGCAAGTGCTCTGGTGGTCAGCTCCAGCTGAGCTCTTAGCCTTCAGCCAACATCATATGAGTCAGTCACATTAAATGTTCAATCCCTTAGGACCTTCAGAAAACACCAGCCTCTTACCATCTCACTACAACTGCATGGAAAAATCCTGAGTGAGAACTACCCACCTGAGCTCAGTCAACCTAGAAAACAGTGAGAGATGACAGTAATAAATGGTTGCTTTAAGCCACCATGTTTGGGAGGTTGTTTGTTATATAGCATAGATAATGGAAACAGTAAGATATGAACATTAAGTAAATAATAAGTTAAAACTAAAGCAAAATTCTGCATAATGTAGCAAACAGTGTATGTGGCCTTGGATTCTATTAGGTTGGTGCAAAAGTAATCACGGTCTTGGACTATGAATTTAAATCACTATAATTAGGCTCAAACACATCTTTATTAATCAAAATAGGAACTTTACAATCAACACATTTTTGCCAATGAGAAATAAGTTTGTTTATTCCTGTAGCATGGTTCCTGGGATTCCACGAACTCTTGGAAAGCATTTTCTACATTCTGCTGATTGTGGAAATGTTTTCCCTGCAAAAAGTTGTCAAGATGCTTGAAGTGGTAGTCAGTTGGTGAGGGGTCAGATGAATATGATGGATGAGACAAAATTTCATAGCCCAATTCGTTCAACTTTTGAAGTGATAGTTGTGTGACGTGTGGTCAGGCGATGTCATGGAGAAGAATTGGGGCCTTTCTCTTGACTAATGTGAGCTGCAGGCGTTGCCATTTTTGTTGCATCTCATCACTTTGCTGAGCATACTTCTCAGATGTAATGGTTTGACTGAGATTCAGAAAGCTATAGTGGATCAGACTAGCAGTGGACCATCAAACAGTGACCATGACCTTTTTATTGGTGCCAGTTTGGCTTTGGGAAGTACTTTGGAGCTGCTTCTCGGTCCAGCCACTGAGATGGTCATCACCCATTGTCCTGTACAATCCACTTTTTGTCACATGTCACAATCTGATCAAGAAATGGTTCATTGCTGTTGCATACAATAAGAGAAGATGACATTTCAAAATGACCATTTTTTGATTTTCAGACAGCTCATGAGGCACCCACTTATCAACCTTTTTTACCTTTCCAATTTGCTTCAAATGCTGAACAACCTTAGAATGGTCAACCTTGAGTTCTTTGGCAATTTCTTATGTAGTTGTAAGAGGATCAGCTTTGATTGCTCTCAATTGGCCGTTGTCAACTTCCCATGGCCGGCCACTGCACTCCTCATCTTCAAGGCTCCTGTCTCCTTTACAAAACTTCTTAAAAGACCTGCTCTGTACATTCGTTCATTAGCAGTTCCTGGGCCAAATGCATTGTTGATGTTGCGAGTTGTCTCCCTGCTTTACAACCCATTTTGAACTCAAGTAAGAAAATCCCTCGAATTTGCTTTTTGTCTAACATGATTTCCATAGTCTAAAATAAATATAAAATAAACAGCAAGTACTAAGTCATCAGCAAAAAAATAACACAAGAAATGCACATTAAAATAATGTATAACATAACCAAATTTATTTAAGAATGCATTCTAATATCAAATGACAAATTTCAACAATGCTAAAAGCTCAATCACTTTTGCACCAACCTAAATAACACTAAGTATTTAATGACTTGGGAATCAGTAACATACTCTCTGGTCCTATTTCTTCATCCTTGCAGTGAAAGATCTGATGTGGTGAAAAGAAAGGCAGTTCAAGGCATGACAATTCTACCTCTGACAGGCAGAATTCTACTTACTCTGCAATGAAGGTCAATGTCAACATGTTACTGAGCCTGGGCAAAAAGTATAGAATAGATAATCAAACAGCTAGTTTTTGAGGAGAGAAATGATTACCAGGAACCAACATAAGTTGACAAGGAGCATGACTTGCAAAAATCAACCCATTTAACGAAGTATCTCTCAAGGTTATTAGGCTGATAAACCGGAGCATGTGGTAGACATTGTTCATCTGTAACATTCACCTCCTTCAGAACCTTCTGGATTCTGCTATAGCTTTTGCATAATTACTTATGATGTTTCTACTGGGGCCTTCTCCTCAAAGAACAATTCCTTGAAAGTACTGTTAATCCTATAAAGATCTTTACTCTACTATGATGTTATTGGTTTCATCACTTTCTTGTGTCTCTTCAAAAAACCTCTTCCTTCTCTTCTTTCACCAGATTCTCACTCACATTTCCTTATTTCAATTGCAGTTCTTAACATTGGTTTATGCCTCTATCATTCTATTGAAGTTGCATGCCTAAAGATATCCAAAATATTTTGGTTCCTAAATCTAATTATTTTTTTCTGTTTTCCCCCTCCACTTTATCCCCATAGCATGTAACCAGGTTGACAGTTTTCTTGTTCTCCCCTCTATTTTTTACTGATTTCCATGGAACTTTTGGGTCTCCTTGTACTGCTCTGACTACTTCCACTCTATTATCTGCCATGTGTCCTATTGCTCCCTTAAATATAACCATGTGTCCATGGCCCCTTTCGGTCTCTTTCATTCTCTTTTTCTCAATGTGATTTCTGTCCTGATATTTGCTCTCATGCTTTTCTCTGAAAGGATGATATGCTAACTGATAACAATTTTTGCCCTCTTTCCTTATTTTTAGGCACCAAATATGTACTGATATTACATTTTAATCCCAAGAGTTTGGAGCCCAATTATATGGTCTTAAGATGTTATAGTCAGGAGACTCAGGGATACCTAAACCATTTTACATTCTAGACATCTTTTCTCTCCATGATTTCATGGAGGAAAAATACATTTACACAAGAATAATGGCAAATGAGAAATAAGGCATCATTTAATTATTAAGATATAGGCTTGTGTCTATAGACTATATAGGGCTTTCTGATAAACAGGATTTAGAGGTGAGGTCTAAAAAACACTAAATCTTAACATCAATCAGTGCCAACTTTAAACAGTTTGTTCTTTTCTTTACAGGAGAGAAAATAATATAACTGTATCTACTCCAAGGAGGCAGACCCTGACTCATTTTGCTGCTTCTGGTGCATGAATAAAATATATATATATATATATATATATATATATATTTTTTTTTTTTGAGGCAGTCTCACTCTGTTGCCTGGGCTAGACTGCCATGGCATCAGCCTAGCTCACAGCAACCTCAAACTCCTGGGCTCAAGCGATCCTCCTCCCTCAGCCTCCAGAGTAGCTGGGACTACAGGTGTGTGCCACCACACCCAGCTAATTTTTCTATTTTTAGTAGAGGTGGGGTCTCACTCTTCTGAGGCTACTCTCAAACTCCTGACCTCAAGCAATCCTCCTGCCTTGGCCTCCCAGAATGCTAGGATTATAAGCATGAGCCACCATGCCTGGCCATGAATAAAAACAAATGCCAGAGAATTAGAAGAAGAAAGGAAAACAGAGTGAGGGGTAACTATGTTTATGGATGTCTGATGCACTGTGACCCAATTTATAAGTAACTGTGGCAAAATCTATATTCTGGAATCTGACCCAGTCATACCAGTATTCCTTTTGCCCAGAAGCGAGGGTATATAGACAGCAGGCACAAGCAAGAGACAAGATTTTCTCCTGCTTTTTCATCTTTGTTGTCTCTGCAGGGAATGCTCATGTCTGTCCATCTCATTGCAATTTTCAGTTTATGCATTGATTCCCCACTCTGTACTCTGCTGTTTGCTAGCTTAATATTCTAGGACTGAAGCCCAGTTCATTCATCTGGTAGCCTGGTTCTTGCCAATCTCATCAATAAAATATGCTGGATCTTGCCTCCAGTATTTCCAATCACTCTGTGGAGATATGCCTTGATATTCCCAGATTTCAATATTGCTTGGGCTATGTATAGCATCTATGTGACCTACAACTTCTTGCTCTTTTACCCCTTCTATAGAGTCAGAATTCATCCTTGCCAAAGTTTGGTGTATTCTTTGACCCTGTGCCTTGACAGACCTGTCTGCCTTTGCTGTGGATAATTCTTATCTGGACTGGGTTTTCAATTAGTCCTGGAGAGTGGGGCTCTGCTGTACCTCTGTAGCTACCTGCTATTGCCTGCCTCACATCCAATTCTAAGTCTTTGATGATAAAGTCAGTGGGAGTCAATAGGACTGTGAGGACTCCCAGAAAAGAGTCTCCACTTCAACCTGCATCAATATGCTATACCCATTTAGTACTTTGAGATTTGAATTGATGTTTCCTTCCTACTCCCAGTAAATTCTACTTAGAACATGACCATCCACTATTCAGACAGCTAAATAATAAAAGATTTATTGTTTCAAGGAAGAGTTATTACAAGAGAATACAAGAAAGAGAAAAGAATACAATCATTGGTTATTGAAGTTTTTGAGATGCAAAGACTTAGACTTTTGGAGCTTTTCACACTTAAAGTTCACCAGAAGTAACACATTTTGAAGAAGACATACTTATTTATTCAAAGGCTTTTATTTTTCTGTTAGTCTTGAGAAATTTTATGATCCCTTAGAGGAGGAAAAGATGACAGAATAACAAATTGTGTTAGAAAATCTTATAAGAGCAGAAATTTGGGATATATTTATACTTCTCGGCAGAGTTGAGAATATGACTGCTGTGTTTCCCCGTGCCCTATTATGACACAAATATGGTAGGAGAAGTGGTTATATGAATTGTCATGATACATGCAATTTCTGTAAAACTGTAATTATTACATCAGAAAAAGCTTCCTACCAAAACACAAAACCTCCAAAATTGTAAAGGAAGCAGAAGAAATGTGAGAATAATCTGGAGTTCACTAGCTCGTCTTTCAATAACATTCATTATCTGCCTACTCTGCACACGTCTGAACTTTGCTACTTATAAGTTCATTATTTATAATTTATTCTGATTAGTATACATTTTATTTATAATTCAATCTGCATATTATTTTGAAGCCCATGACAAAAAAAAAATGTACAAAAGGGCGCAGTGTAGCAATCTGGGCAGTAGAGGAATCACACTGGTATCTGCCATTCTGGGTCTCATATGCAGGTGAAATCTTTAGTTGGTAGTAATCTTAGGTAATTTAAAGAATATATACCATCTTCACTGAGAAAAAATCTTTACACACCAAGAATATTTAGATTTAAATAGCCATAGTAAATGGAATCCAGGGCAAGAAATATTAATAGAAACCATTCTAACTATGTTAAGCATAAGCAGATTTATTACTAGGAATTGGGTTCTTACACAATCCCTGGAAGAGTTGAACAGTTTGGCTCTAGACAAGGCCCCCTGAGTTAAGCTGCCCAGAATGCTAACACTGAACAGGGCCTCCAGGGCAGTTTGAACCTCTGCATCTATTAGAAAGATGCAGAATCTGGCTGGACTCAACACTAGAACTCTTAAGTTCAAGACCATACCACTGTAGAAAAGAACCAGAGATTGGAAAGCTGCTGCTGCTACCGCACAATTACCTCTCCAAATCCACAGAGCTGATGCCTAGATACCGGAAGTCTGTAAAGACAATTTCCCTCGACCAGGCTTTTAAGCAACAATAGAACAATCTGTAAGAAGACATCCCTTTTCTTATTTTAGTTTTTTTAAAATTTGATTCAAGTACTTCCATGCGATGAAACAAATTTTACACTCAGAACCCTGGTTGCAAGGATACCTTGGAAATGTAGGCTTCAGCCCCCTAGCTGCTGTGGTACAGACAGAACACTAGAAAGAGGCAGAAACACTTATCTAGCTTCTGCATATGCTATAATTGTTTTCATAGTAGGTATGCATTTTACAATCATAGTAGTTATAAAACTGTTTTGAGATAACCAAAATTATAGTATTAATATTTTTGTGCTTAAATAATATCTGTTAATAATTTGTTTCATATATCTATAATGTTTAAGATTAAGAATTTAGGAATTAATTTAAAAAATAAGTGCAATATTTGCATTCTGACAACTATATTATTGAAATAAATTAAGGAAGACCTAAGCAAATGTGAAGATATCCCATGTTTAAGGTACAGAAGAATTCCCAAACTGATCTGTTGATTTAATTTATAAGATTATATATTTTAAAATTTATAATGTTTATATATTTAGAAAATCTGTATATTTATAATATAGTCTATTAGAAAAGACATGCTTAACTCTAATTTTAAAATTTGTAACTAAGTTATGAATTTAGACATGAAATTTTGTTGAAATATTACTAAATTTATGCTGAGTATTAGACCATCTAAAGAACTTTACATTCACTGTATTTTTAATTTATTTATCACATTTATAGGAATTATTTAATAATTTGGTAGGTTTTATATCTAATCAAACAATGAAACTACTTATGAAGAAAATCAACTACATAAAATATATAATTATGTTTTGAAATGTTGAAAGTAACTGTTTTAAACAGGACAAAACATTGTTCAGAGTATGTGCAAAAGTTATTGCAGTACTTGAAAATATAATAAAATTTATAATCTGAATTTAAAAGATTAAGAAAAGCTAGGGATTTAAATTTGAACACTCATAATTTTAATGCTAAATATTAAAAAATGAAATAAACTCCCACTTCCAAATATACAAGGAAGTATTAATACTAATTCTTCCCAAGTTCTTCCAAAAATTAGAGAAGGGAATACTTTCTAATTAATTCTAAGAAATCATTATTTCCCTGATATCAAAAGCAGACAAAGACATACAGTAAAAGAAAACTACAGACCAATATGCCTATGAATATAGATGCAAAAATCCTCAACAAAATACCAGAAAAGTGAATCCAGTAACATATAAAAAAACACTATACATCATCAACCAGTGGGATTATTTCTAGAAATGCACAATTGGTTTAATATCTGAAATCAATCAATACAACATATTATATCAATAGAAAAAAAATTAAAAGTCACAAGATTGTTAGAATAGAAGCAGAAAAAATAATTTGACCAAATCAAATGCCCTTTCATTATAAAAACACTCAACAAACTAGCAATGGAGGAAACTTCCTAAATCTCATAAAGGGCATATACAAAAACCCCACAGCTAATCTCCTAAAAGCAGGAACAAGATAAGGATATCAGCTCTTTTCACTGTTATTCAACACTGTTGAAAGTTCTAACCAAGATAATTAGGCAAGAAAAAGAAAGAACATGCATCCGTATTGGGAAAAAAAGCAGTAAAATTATCTCTATTTGCTTGTGACATAATCTGGTATATAAAAAATCCTAAGAAAGCCACCAAGAAAAAAAAACAAAAACAAAACAAAACAAAAAAAACCCTGTTAAAATCATGAGTTAACAATGGGTGCCAGATAGAAAATCAACATGCAAAAATCAATTGTATTTCTATACATTAACAATGAACAAGCTGAAAATGAAGTTTTAAAAAGTTTTATTTATAATATAATCAAACAGATAGAATTTAGGAATTAACAAAATAAGTGCAATAGTTGCATTTTGAAAACTACAGTACATTGTTGAAATAAATTAAAGAAGACCTAAACAAATGAGAAGATATCCCATGTTCAATGAAGAGAAGAGTTCTCAACTGATCTAGAGATTTAATGCAATTCCTTTCAAAAATCCCAGCTGCCTTTTTCCTTCAGAAATTGACAAGCTGATTCTAAAATTCATATGGCAATGCAAAGTATCTAAAATAGCCAAAACAATCTTGAAAAAGGAGAACTCAGTTGGAGGATTCACACTTCTGGATTTCAAAACTTTCTATAAAGCTACAGTATTACAGACAATGTAGTACTGGCATAAAGGTAGACATATAGATCCATGGATTAGAATTGAGATTCCAGAAACAAAAGCTCACATTAATGTTCAATCAATTTTCTACAAAGGTGCCAAGACAATTCAATGAAAAGAATTGTCTTTTCAACAGATGTTTCTGGGACCACTGCAAATCCACATGCAAAAGAAAGACTTTGTACCTCTTGCTTATACTGTCCAAAAATTAAGTCAAGATGACTAATAGATATATATGCAACAGTTAAAACTATGAAATTCTTACAAGAAAACACAGATATAGGTCTTTGTGACCTTGGATTAGACAATGGTGTCTTAGATACAACACTGAAATTATAAGTGACAAGAAAATATAATTAATTGGATTTTGTCAAAATTAAAATTTTTTATGCTTCAAATGACACCATATAGAAAGGGAAAAGGTATCCCACAAAATGGGATAAAGTATTTACATAAATTTTGTATCTGATTTGAGGCTTATAAACAAAATATATAAAAATGTTTATAACTCAATAATAAAAATATGAATAATAGATTTTTTAAAATGGACAACAGATTTGCATAAATGAATCTTCAAAGAAGATATATAAATGGAGAATAAGCTCATGAAAAGATGCTTATCGTCATCCATTAGATGAATGCAAGTCAAAACCATGATGAGATACCAATTCATACCCCTTATTATGACTGTAATCAAAAAGAAAAATAGTAACATGGATGTGGAGAAATTGGAATCCTCATGTATTGCTAATGGGAATGTCATGTGATGCCGTCATTTTGGAAAACAGTTTGTCAATTCCTTAATATGGTAAACAAAGAGTTACCATGTGATCCAGGAATCCTACTTTTAGGTTTATACCCAAGAGGGATTTTAAAACATCCACACAAAACCCTACACACAAATGTCCACAGCATCATTATTCATAATTAACTACCCAAAGTGGAAACAATCCAAATATCTATCAATTAATGAATGGATAAACAAAATGTGGTATATCCAAAAAGGGAATATTATTTAGTAATAAAAAAGAATGAAGTACTGATATGTGCTACAACATGGATGAACCTTGAAAATATTTTAAGTGAAAAAAGGCAAGTATGAAAGACCACGTATTTTACTATTGTATTTATATGAAATGTACAAAATAGGTAAATCTATAGAGATAGAAACTAGACTAGTGGTTTTCCAGGGGCGGGGATAAGGGATTTGAGAGATGAGAGGATGAATAGGAGAAGAGATGACTGCTAATATGTACAGAACTTTTTTGGGGGGTAATGAAAATGTTCTAAAACCAGATAGTGGTGATATTTGCATAACTCTGTGAATATACTAAAATCTATTGAATTATATACTTTAAAAAGGAAAAAGGATTCCAAACAAATAATCTTCAGAAAAGTATTTTCTGTTAACCAAAGGCAGAGGCTACCAAAAACAAAAACAAAACAATTTTAGCAAATATTCTCCATAAATATAAGCTTTAGAATTTTTTTTGGAACAGGATCTTCCTCTGTCACCCAGGCTGGAGGGCAGTGGCTCGATCATAGTTCACTACAAACCTCAACTCTAGGGCTCAAATGATCTTCCCGCCTCAGTCTACTACTAGCTAGGACTACTGGCGCAGTACCTTGCCCAGCTAATTTTTTTACCTTTTTTGTAGAGACCAGGTCTCTATGTTGCCTAGGTTGGTCTTAAACTCTTGGCTTCAAGTGATCCTCCCTATTCAACCTCCCAAAGCACTGGGATTCAGGTGTGAGCCACCACACCTGGATAGAATATTTATTTTTATATTTAAATTTGTCATCTTTTTCTTAATATGAATATTTAATTATTTTTCTAATCAATCTTTACCTACCAGTGTAAAAGAAGTCTGAAGATATTCTACATGTTATTTAAAATGTAGCTTATCTCTTAAAACAATGGATCTTATGAGAATGGATACTTTAGAGATAAAATTGTTTTCTTCAAAATTGGATGAAACCGAACATGTAAACCCAATACAGGAAAGATACTTTCAAAGATGTCTAATTTGACTAGTTTTTAATTCATTTGTATTTAACTATTTTCTCTTTCTGTTTTTGAATGAACGAATATTAATATTTTTTGCAGATCATCGACCGTTTTTTTTCTGAGATTTACTAATTTATTGGTATTGACCTTTGCATCTGTTGATATCAGTGCTACTTTCAGTCTGAATTTTGGATATTTGTACTTTCTGTCTTATTTTGATTAGCTCTATCATGGAGATAAAAAATACACATATATAATTTTATAGATCTGTTTATCTGTATCTGCGCTTCTACCTACCTATATAGAAGGAGATAAAATTTTATAATAATAGTTCAAATTATGCATGACTTTTAAAGAGAAAATTATTAAACTTAAATCTCCTGGAGTTTAATGGAAACAAAAGAAGAAATAAGTAAAACTATAGGAATTGCTGAACTTCAGAAAATGGTTTGTTTACTATGAGAAATATCAATTCCTAAAAAATTCCCCTAAGGCAGATTTATAAAACTTATGGCCTTGGGACCCAATACAGCATATAGATACGTTTTTGTTTTTATTTTTTTGGCCTGCCTAGTATAGGCCTACACTGTGCTTTAAATTTGAATGAGTTGTCGAATTTTTAAAATAAGGAGATTTCTCATAAAAATCTGGAGTTTCAGAGTGTCCTGTACATCGGAAACTCTGGCAATACCATGCTGCATGGAAGCAGCATGCAGGAGCTAAGGAGTAGCAATTCCTTAAAATGGGGCATGCACTCTCCCTTTCTGTACGGCACACAGCATCTCTCTGTATCCCCAACACTGGACTGGGTGTCAGTTGCTGGTTGCCATTTATCATCTTACACATTTTTGGCTTTATTGATTCAGTTTACTCTAGTCATTTGATTTCGTGTCATCAGCTCTTGGCTTTCCATATTGCTCTATTAGTCGCCAATGATATTGACCCACCTGTTCTTAGCATTTGCTACTGCTGTTGTCATCTTCTGCATCTCCTGTCATCTAAAGTCCCCCATGGTTATTAGTTCTCTGTTCCTTCCAGTTCTCTGCTCTGCGCACCCTGCTACATCAGATGACATCAACCACTTCTCAATACCTTGTAAACTCATTCTCTTCAATGTCCCAGAGTTAAACTAGCACACCCATGGCTACTGATTCTGCTCTTACTGAAGTGGAGTTAGTGTAACTCTCACTAGGAGATCCCACACTAAATAATATTATAGTATTAAGGTATTCTAAATACTGTTTAGACCACCTATCAGTCTTCTCCCTTGTCTTTGCAAATTACTACTTTCTTTTTGTTTTATCAATGTCTCTTTTAGGAATTATGCTCATATCTGCATTTGCATGTAATCTGATCATTAGCCTTGTATATCACTTTCAGGGTGAATATACTTTCAGGATACAAGTAACAGAAAATCCACTCCAAACTTGCTTAAAGAGTAAAGAAGTATACTGGCTTTTATAAAAGTACAGGTTGGGATATATTTATTCAGTGACCCCAGTTCTGCCTTTTTTTTTTTTTTTCCAGTTTCTTTAGACACATGAGTGAACACAGTAGTGCTGTTAGGGAGAAGGAAGGGGAGACAGATGAATAGTAAGAAGTCAGCAATATTCATCACAATCAAACTCTTCAGCCACCACATACACATATATTCTTCTTCCTTTATGTAGATATTATGTTTTCTTCCAGGGGAATATCAAGTACCCTGGGACCTGAAAGAGAAGTGAGATACTTGGTTAGTCCAGTTGGCAGTATCTAGTTCCATCTGTAGGGTGGGTCTCTGTCCATTTTCCTTCATGGCCTTGAAGATGGACATTGGAGAGTATGTCTTCTGTAGGGATGGCATGGCATTTGCAGTCTAGTCTCAGTACGTGCAAAGTTGAGGGCCTGGACACTGTACTGGGTTTGATCAATTAAAGAGTGCACTGGGCTAGGCTTCAGATGTTTTAGGCAGTACAACTCCCCTGAGTGTATTGATACGTGCTGCAACATGGACGAACCTTGAAAATATTCTAAGTGAAAGGAGGCAGGTATGAAAGACCACGTATTTTAACTCCCTTAAAGAAGTAGTATTGCCTAAAATATTTGAAGCCTAGTCCCAAAGCGTTGATTTTTTGCATCCTAAAATTAGCAAGCATGGTAACCACAGTAATCTGGTCAAAGTCTGATTCTGATCATTTCATTCTCTTAATATCAAGCTTCTGTTCACTGCTGGTTCCCTTGAACCTTGATTGACACCTTTGTCTTGACCTCTGTCTCAGAGCAATTAACAAAAACCAAACCTAGGTGAAAGGGCAACAAAACTTTCATAATTACTCTACATTAAATTCCCATCTGCATCTTCTCAATGGCATGATTAACTACTTCATTAGTTAAAAAGGTTTTAGCAGAATTTACTTGAAAGAGGTCTGAAGAGTAGATTCACATTGTATGCCAATATTGTCACCTTCGAGGTCTCCTACCTTACTGTTTTGTTATCAAAAAGCTTAGCTTGGGGGTAGGAACTTGGCATTCCTTTACCCATCAAACTCCACATTAGGGTATTTGAAGTAATTTAGATTTCAGTGCATAAGCAAAAAAGAATGATATTTTCTGCATCCCTTCTCTTCCTTATTTTCAGAAAGCTCAATTTATGATAGTCCAGTATCTATCTTACAGATCTCATTAAAGGCTGGAAGGCTAATCTGGCACAGTCAGATGTTCTGATTTTTTATCTTCCAATCACCGTATGTTTCACTCTCTGTAAATATACAGTAATTCCTAAGGCAGGAGAGGTGTCATTTTAAACAACTCTTTTATAACTGCAAAACAAAGACCATCAATTTCCTAGTCCAAGAGAGAGGGATTTTTTTCACTGACCCCCTTCTACCTTGATGTAGCACCACACACTATATACTAAATTTTGTATCCACTAAAATCAAAACTGATACCAGTACGAGAAAATCCAGGTCAGACTATCTTAAATAACAAGAAAAAAATTGAATCATATAACTGGAAGTCGAGAGCTAGGATGGGCTTCACAAAGCTATCATGCTATCTTGCCTAGACTGATGTAATTCCCTAATACTTTTCTCTGTGCTTCGGCACCCCATGTCACTTCACCATATAGCAGTCACAGTGATCTGCCGAAAATTAAAATCAAATCATGTCATTCCCCTGATCAAAACACTCCAATGGCTTTTCATCACAATGAGAATAAAATCCTAATCCTTCCCATAGCCTCAGACATTTGACGTAATATGGTCCTCTAGATCTCTCTGGCACAATCTCCTGTTGCTCTTCTCTGACTCCACAATAGCCATACTATTCCATTTTCATGTTCTTTCAACACGACAAGCTTGTTTCTACCTTAGGACCTTGACGTTTGCTACCGTTTATGCCCAGAATACTTCTATACAGAGTCTTGCAGGCAATACTTACTGTATCAGTCAGAGCTCCAGAGAAACAGAACCAATATGATGCGTTTATGTGTTTATTATAAGTAACTGACCCATGTGATTATGGAGTCTGGCAAGTCTAAAATCTATAATGTTGGCCAGCAGCCTGGAGACCCAGGAAAGTTGATGGTGCAGATGAAGTCTGAAGGCCAAATGCTGAGAATTCCCTTTTTGTTCTATTCAGGCATTCAAGTGATTGGATGAGGCCCACTCACATTACTCAAAACAATCTTCTTTATCCAAAGTTCACTGATTCAAACGTTAATCCCATCCCAAAACACTTCCATGATGACATAAAATTCACCATCACACTCACGTTTTCAAAGAAATTCCTCAAAGCCCCTATTGATAGAGTCTATCAATTCTCGTATCCTTTATTCCTTTACCACATTTTACCTTACTCATAGCTTTTATCAACGTTTAAAATTTTATTACATACTTACTTTTTGTATGCTTATTATGTCTCCATTTCTGGAATATCAGTATTATTCTTGTTTACCACCATTCCTGCAGAATATAAACAAGCTTGTTCATATTATATAAGCTACCATACAAATTCTTGTATGGTAGATGCTTCAAAAACTTGAATCAGGTTTTTACATTCATCAGGGAGACAAATGAAAAGTCCTTTGTATCCAGAAGAAGATGGCTATACACAGAAATAATTGTAAGGTTTTTCCTAAGTAATGTTGGCTACGGTGTTATTCATCTATTGTCTCTCATCCCACCCCTTCGCTGCTCTGAAATGCTGAGGAGTCTACAAAGTCTACTTAGATCCCTCCAACTGAAGATGCTAGTGGAGAGATCAGATAGTTGGAGAAGCAGATAAGCTATTGTTCTTCTTTTCTCTTGGTCTTTGGAAGCATTTTTGGGTGACTGCATTAAGTCCATTCATCTGCAATCCAGCTTCAGCTTCAATGACCCCTCTTCCATGCATGCTTCCAGCACAAACTGCAGGACCCCTTTTTCATGGTTTCAGTGCTGTTTCAACTAGCTACCATATCAGGGAAGCATTGAGTGTTCTTCTGGAATTTGACTACACCATTTTATCACTTTTGTTTTCCAAGAACTTGATGAAGTAACCACTTCCAGCAACTACTAATCTCTGGCATACTTCATCTTTATTTCCTTTTATTTCTCTTAAACTTTCTAATACAAGGTAGCAATATTCCTGAATCAGACCCTCAGATTACAGTCCATTGTTTAAAATCCTCAGGGTGCTCTCTGTTTGTGGGGGGCAGTTCTAGGAAATAGATTTCAAAGATGGAATTCTTGTGTTAGGTATCTCGTAGAGCTTGAATATAGCCATGACCCTATTACTAGTGGAAAAGGAGTTACTGTTAATTTCTGACATGCCATGGCATCACATTTACCAACTTGTTATTTGTTGTTGCTTTAGATGAAAGGCCTCCTGAAGGCAAGGCTCTGCAAAACCAAGTGGTTAATGCATTCAATTGCTACAGTAGTAATGATAACTACTAAAGCCTATAGTGCAAGATTTCAATTTTGAGAGTCTATTGGATTGGTTATAGAGAGAAATTTATAAGCCTAGGGCTTTAAAATCTTAGTTCAAGACAGGTCAGACTAAATCTAAAAGTGAAAATTCCAGAATTACAATGTAAGTTGAAGTCACTGCCTTACCAAATATCTTATGTGAAATTTAGAGCACATAATCTTGTGTAAAATTTATTGGAAAAGAATGGAACTCTGGACTTGACATAGAGACATTTGGGTAGCCATAGATGAATCTCAGGACCCTGAACCCACAAATCTTATTGAACCTGTACTGCTAGCAGAAACGGATTCCCACATCTAAGGATATCAGTCTTTTTTTTATTTGGAAACCCTGTTATAACCTCCTGCAAGGAAGTTGCTTTGCAAGAGGATGCCTATTCATAAGACCTATCCTCACCATTCCTCTCTGCCTTCAGGTTTATACCTTGAGTCAGATATAGGCATACATCTTGTGGACAAGTACAAAATTTTACCCCAGGGGGCATGATTTATATATAAAAATTAATTGTACAAAAACTAATTGTAAGATTATTATTTTGTTTTACTCATTTTGGCTTATATTTGGAGACTATGTGTGGGAATGAATTCCAAAGATTTTGGAACAAAGAGAGATTTACAGAGATTCTACATTCAATGTGCTATCTTGAGCAGCTAGGAGTGACTCAACTGTGAACACAACATCAGACTCTCATGTGGCTTATATTCAATGACATTGAGAGTGTTCAACTTCTCTGGCATGATATCGAAGAAAGATTCCAAGGCTTAGGGAGGTAGAAATAACAGAGTGTATATATTATTTGCAACTTGGTCATCCCCCACCACAGATAACACTCCCTTTTTTCATTTAGATTTTGAGAAATGCATTAGTGATGAAAGTACCAGAATCCTCAACACTCTGTGATTGAAGGGGTGATAGGAATATGAATAGAACAAGATTGCTTATGAACTGATAATTGTTGAAGTGATAGATAATGGTGGAATAATTATACTATTCTTCTTCTTTTATATATTTTTGGAATTATCTATAATAAAATTGAAGAAAATGAGTTTTATAGTGGCTGTCTTTTGTTGGCTGAGGTTGACATTGGAAGAAGCCAACTTTGAAACAGCTCCATGATTTCAGTGGATATCATGGGATTTCTGAATAGCAGAAGCCAAGCGGTAGTGCCTAACTACTAGAGAAAAGGTGTATATCATGACCTGGTCTGTGGATTCTAATTTCCTCACCTTTTCAGTGCTTCGTCAACGGGCTCATGTGCAAAGTGGACACAATGACAGATATAGAGATTCTGTAAGGAATCGATAATATGGATCTTCTCTTACCAAAGCCATTGACTACCATCCTTGCTAAGTGCACAGTATTTAATAGAAGAGGTCAAGCTTAGATCCTGATATGGCATCATTCCTTTGTGAAGACCACCAGCTGGGATCAGAGTGATTGCTTTGGACTTCTTCTAGCTTGAATCTGGAAACGAATTTGTCCTTACTGGAACTTCCACTTATTCTAAAAATTGCACCTCTTTTTCCTTCATCCAATGCCTCTCACAGCACTAACATTAGGAGACTTTTGGAGTGCCTTATTCACAATCAAGATATTACATGCCATATTGCTTCTTATTTTTTTTTTTTTTTTTTTTTTGAGACAGAGTCTCACTCTGTTACCCAGGCTAGAATGCTATGGCGTCAGCCTAGCTCACAGCAACCTCGAACTCCTGGGCTCAAGAGATCCTTCTGCCTCAGCCTCTAGAGTAGCTGGGACTACAGGCATGCACCACTTATGCCCGGCTAATTTTTTCTGTATATTTTTAGTTGTATGGCTAATTTCTTTATATTTTTAGTAGAGACAGGGGTCTCACTCTTGCTCAGGGCTGGTCTTGAACTCCTGACCTCGAGTAATCCTCCTGCCTCGGCCTCCCAGAGTGCTAGGATTACAGGCATGAGCCACCACGCCCAGTCCATATTGCTTCTAACCAAAGAACTTATTAGAAAGCAAAACAAGTGTGTCTGATAGTTTCATACAATTCACTGATCTTATCATATACTTCTTGGCTTAGAAGCAGCTGCCTTAACAGAAATATAGAATGTCCTACTGAAGTATTAGGTACAGTGCCATCTGAGAGAAGATAATCTATAAATCTGGGGTGTTTCTATATACCGTGTAATATTAGTTTTTTACTAGATATATCATATATGATATTGTTTTACTCTAATATATTAAACAAGAAGGAAAGTGAATCACTATCCCCTCATGTCCACAACTTTGGTCCCTATTGGTTGAGAGAGCTTGCTTTCATAATGAATAATATTTTAAACATTGAACATAGTTCTTTCATTGAAAAAGAAGTTGAGTCTTCTGCCTGACCACTTTGGGCTCCTCATTTCACTGAACCAACAAAAGTCTAAGGGCTTGCCATGATTTCTGGGGTGACTGATCCTGATTACCAAGGGGAAGTTGGATTGCTACCCTAGAGTGGATGCAGAGAGAATTATGTCTGGAACCAAGGAAGTTTCCTGGAGTGCTTTCATGTTCAATGGGAAAAATTAATGGAAGCTTAGACAACCCAAAGAGGCAGCTTCACTAAGGACTCGGACCTTCAAGAAGGAATATTTGGCTTATCTTCACCAAGTAAGGACCATATCAACTGAGATTGTGGCTGGGAATGGATGGTAGATGAAGAAAATTATTCATGTATAAGGACTATAGCATAGCATTTTATATTTGTAGATATTAACTAAATTCTTTCCTTTCTTTTAACATAAGGATTAATGACAGTGGCTAAATTTACAATTTAATCTTTAGGGGAGTGAATATCCAGGTGGACTTATGACTTGGATGAAAACTCATAGGTAGATATGTAAGTAATAAGATTTTATGCTTTACATTTTTGTGGAGGAAGTGAAAGTATCTTTCCTTATGCAAGGGGTGGTTGCATCTTGATAAAGAGAAACATGTCATTGTCGTTTCTGTTGTATTAAAATTTAAGTGTAAGTCGGAGGGTGTATATGAAGGCTGAGTTGTCAAAGGGTTTAATGTGTTGATTATTTGCCTACTTTCCCTGATCTTCCTTCCCACCATTCTTTTATCTATGATTTTATGGGTGGAGAGGCTGTATATTAAATTTTCCAGGCTCCATTCCCATCCAGTTTCTTAAGTTATATCCATAGGAGACACAGGGAGAAGAGTAGGAGGCAGGAAAAGGAGAGACGCTACTATAGTATTGCTTGTTTCTTTCTCTTTTTGGCAACAATGGATGTGAATACACACCTTTGAAGACTATGGTTCAGCAATAGTACCCCCTTTTCATGGTTCCAGCACTGACTCCAATGGCTCCTCCTTGGTGGCACCCCCAGCAGCACAGCCTTAGCACTGGCAGAACCACCTCCTCTCTATGGTCCATACCCGGGCCCTAGTAGATATTTTATGAAGTTGCTAATCTTTGGTTTATCTCATTTTCTCCCTATTACTCTCCCTAACCTTTTCAACACCTGTGAAAGCCTGTATTAGATGTTATTTGTTTGAACTGTCTGCAGTTGTTTATTTTTTCCTACCTGGACGTGAACTGACACAATCATAAAATGAATGTGTTATTTCCTTGCTTTACACTCATATGCAATTAAAATACAAAGAAAAGTGGACATTTTTTCTATTAGCTCTCTTTAAAGAAAGTTATTTCTCAGAAGCCATCAAAAGCTTCTATTTTTGTCCATGTGACCAAATTCCATAATCAATTTCTATATAAAACCCTGTGGCTAGGGAATGAAATGTGACAATGAGCTGAGGCCTGAACTTCTGAACCAATGCCCGTGACAAGGTATTAAAACATGGCATTTCCCTTAGACAGACCTGGTCCTGGAGGCACGGGTGAGATTAAACTCAGCCTAAATCATGTGGGATGCATGATGGAGAGGTGCACAGCTATCATAATGGAAATAGCAGTGGATACTGGATAAGCAATGAATAGTGTGCTCTGTAAGCTCTCATTACATTATGTTACACTTATCTCTGGAGTTGTCAGTTTGCCTCATTAAATTATGATACTGTTGATGGCAAAAAATGTGTCTTTTATCTAAATAATCAACATTGAAAATTGTGACTGTCAGCCAATAGTTAAATGTCAAAAGTTTCTTGAATGGATGAATGAATCAATATGCCAGAACTTTTGAATATTTGTTCTTAACGAGGTTGAATTTGAGCCTTTTGTAAGAATATCATCATAATACACAATGCAAACAGGCACTGAATGATAGTATTTGTAGAACTGAAGATCTGATTATTCAGTGCCATTTATATATTTTTTTTAACCAGCAAAGTACTTTTCCAAACAAAATATTACAAGAAAGGAATGTGTGCTTGCATATGTGCATTTTTATGTGGAATAAGGACATTCCTAAATCTATGACATTACCTATGTAGATACAAATAGTTTAAATCTTTGTTTAATGAAACACTAATTGTTTTTTTTTTAACCCCCTAAAGCTCCTTTGCAAAGTGTTTTGGTGCATATGTTACAGATTAAAAAAGAAATTAATCTTCTTCACCCACCTCTGAGATGATTTAAGAACATGGTGTTTTGACTTATAGGAAGGAGTCATTTCCCCTCCGTCAGTGGGGAGGTAGCAGGGCACTGGAAGAGCCGTGTGAACCCTGGAGCTAGACTGCACAGCTTATAAACCCACCTCTGCCACCTGCTAACCCTGGTGCAAGAATTATACCTAGAGCCTTAAACATAAAGGGTGCTTTTCATATCACACTCAGGGTCCAATCTTGATTTAAAAACTCTTTGTTTCAAATTCCTCATCTTAAAAATGTAGATAACATTAATAATCTCCTCATAAATTAATGTATGGAAGTCTCTTAATAACACTCGTAAGTACTCTATTATTATTATTACATATCATCAAATTATATTTGGTAATCAAAAGTGGTAGAAGAAATATTGTAAAGTGTAAGTCAGGAAATTCTGTCCCAATTCTTTTTTTACTATGGTAATAAGGATTGTTTATGAAATATTTCAGGTTCCTTCCAGGTACACAGTGGTTTTGTATTTTAAAATACCTTGTAGCTATGTGGGTTATGGGAGTATTAATAGTTTGACTCCAATACACAAGTCACTTCTAGGACAGACCAATTAACTACTTACTTTCTGTAATGGTGATGGATTAGATTCCAGGCTGTGGCTGTTCGGTTAACTTGGATCTCAGAAAGAAAACCATATAAAACAGAGCCATTATGTGATCCTCTCAGATCTGGGTGTTATTTGTTACCTCAGCATTACCTAGTCCATATGGTTCATCATCAATTGATTAGTTCCAAAATTATGGGATAAAAATCACATTGAGTCTTAGTTTCTCCATCTGCAAAATAAGGAGGCTGAATGGGAAAAGATTATCACTAAGGTCTCTTTGAGTTCTAAAATTATATATTCTTGATAAGAATAAACATGGCAATGAGGACATTATGATTTGAATGTGTCCCCCACGCATTCATGTGCTGGAAACTTAATCCCCAGTGCAAAGTTATTGAGAGGTGGGACCTTTGAGAGATGGTGATTGGCTCATGAATGGATTAAAGCCATTCTGATCAGAGTGGAGAATGGATTAATTATCAAGGGAATGAGTTCCTGATAGAAGGATAAGTTTGGCTCCCTTACTTTCTTCTTGTCTCTAGTGCGCTCTCTTGCCCCTCCACCTTCCGCCATGAGATAATGCATCTCTGGATGTGGTCCCTCAATCTTGGACTTCCCAGCCTCCAGAACCATAAGCCAAATACATTCCTTTTCTTTATAAATTACCCAGTCTCAGTTATTCCAAGACAGAGGATCACAAATTTTTTAACTCATGGAAGAACAAAAATAAGCTCATTCATAAGCCGTGAGAATCAAAGAACAGTAGAGTAAAGTAAAAACTATGGTCACTTTCCAAAGCATGTTCCTTAGAACTCTAGCCACATGAGAAACGCTGTAAGAGAGGGTTCCCTGATCAAATAAGTATGGGAAACACCACATAGTATATATTTCTCTTTAACGATCTTCATGTACATTACCATTTTCTATGTATTCATAAAAGAAACCTTTAAAATGCATTTCACCCAGCACTTGCCAATAAGATTGTACTGTGGTAATCACTTTAAAATAACTTCACAATGATGGACTGGGCAGCTAGAATTTCGGTTTGTTCACTGTGCTTTACCATGTCCTTCCTCAAAGTCTTTTTGGGAAAAGCTTCTCCTCCTGAATGTGGTCACAACAGTGGGCATATGAACCAGAGTGTGTTCAAATATAAGAACAAGTCCCCAGAAAGTTCAACCAAAGCCTTTGCCATGATTAATATTTTTGATGGCTCCCTGGATCTAGCTGAGCTGGATCTAGCTGAGCCTTATCTAGATATGTTTTACACTTCCCAAATAGGTGAGCCAAAATTTTTCTTTTGCTCAAACTAATTTAAATTGAATTATAGTCACTTACCATTGAAAGAATTCAGACCAGAACTATTCCTCCTTATAGCAGAGTTCAGAAAAAGGTGCTCCAGGGTGACAATTGAAAGTAAAATGATACAATTTTAAAATTTATATAAACAGCAGCATCCCAAGATTTCTCTGAAAGGGAAAGTGGGTCTATTAGGGAACCAGAAAGATGAGAGTGGCACATTTAATATAAGACATCTTATAGGTTATTCTTTCTCTCTTTTTGTTTTTATTTATTTGTTTTTCATAGAGACAGGGTCTCACTATGTTGCCCAGGCTGGTCTTGAACTCATAGCCTCAAAAGATCCTCCCACTTTGTTCTCCTAAAGCACTGGGATTACAGACATGAGCGATGGTGCCTGGCCTTCTTTCTTTCATAAAAGATTAATTGGAAAAAAAAGACAATAGAAACAAATTCAAAGTGTTCAAAAGATACTGGGTAACGATCTTGCTTTAATTTCTGATTCATTTACTCATTCATCTTAAAAACTAATTTAAGAAACTGTAAAACATCTATTTATTGACAATAGTTTACTGGAACTTAATAAGGATTATTTCATTCACTTCTTACAAGAAAGTCAGGAAGATAGATAAAAATCATCTCCATTTTACATGCTAGGAAATAAAGTCCTATAGACATTATAAAACTTGTCCAGCATCACAGACTAGAATGTGGAAAAGCTGGTATTTAAAAGCACTCAGGTGCCATCCAATGAGGTTACTCCTTTTTATTTTTTGAAGATAAGTTAATTGACATAGAATCTTTATGTATTAGGTTTCTATTGCTGCTATAACAAATTACCACATATTTAGCCCCTTAAAACAGCATAAATTTCATATCTCACAGTTTGGTAGTACAGAAGTATACTGGGCTAGATGGGTTTCTCTGCCTAGAGTCTCAAAAGGCCATTATCAAAGTGTTGACAGGTCTGTGTTGCTTCCTGGATGCATGAGGGAACAATTCATTTCTGGTCTGCTTCAGGTTGGTGGAATTCATTTGCATGTGGTTGTAGGATTGAGGTTCCAGTTTCCTTACTGTCTATTGTCCTGGGGTTATTGTCAGTTTTCAGAGGCTGCCCTCATTCTCTGGTTTGTGGCCTCCTTTCAAGGCCAGCAAGCCAGTAAAGTCACTCTTATGCTTTGAATCTCTCTGACCCTTCTCCGTCTGCCTCATCTCTCTGATGCATCTCTTTTGACTCTGGCCAGATAAAGGATCTCCACTTTTAAGAGCACGTGAGATTAGATTAAGCCCATCTGGTAATCCAGGATAATCTCCCCTTCTAAAATTCCCTAACCTTAATTGCATCTGCAAAGTAATTTGCCATTTAGTATAACACAGATACGGGTTCAAGGGATTGGGGCATGGAAATCTCTGGGGGGTCCATTATTCTGCCTACTACATTCTACCTATATAATGTTGCAGTTGAAATGTTTCTACATGCAAAAGGAAAAAGATTTACACATGGCTCCTCAAATACTCATTATGTTCACTTGCACACATATGAATGGTGTATACATACTATTACACTATGCACAAATTACCTAGAAAATCAAATAATATGTCTGAAGAAAGAAAAGTTAGAGTTAGAAACTAGTGGTATAAAACAAGAATTCTGAAATAAATTATTATATATTTTTAAATAGTGAAAGCTGTACATAGAAACAACAAAAGTGGGGGTTTTATTGGTTATGTGTTTCTTAGACAAAAGAAGAAATCTGCTGATAGATTTGTGAGAACAAGCTGGACCATATACAGATAAATCCTAGGTTACAACTGATAGACAACAAAAACAGTGACAAGGTCAGTCATATTAGGAGGCCCTTAAAAGATGAAATTGCTATAGCAGTTTCATTCATAATTGCAAAAATTTAGAAGCAACCAAGCTATCCTTCAGTAGGTGAGTGGATAAACTGTGGTAAATTCAGACAGTAGAACATTATTCAGTGCTAAAAAGAAAAGAGATGTCAAGCCATGAAAATACATGGAGGAATCTTACATGCATTTTACTAAGTGAAAGAAACCAATCTTAAAAAGACTACATATTGTATGACTCTAACTATATGACATTCTGGAAAAGGCAAAATTGCAGAGACAGTAAAAAGGCCAGTGGTTTCCAGGGGTTCAGGAGGAGGAAGGGATGAATGGACACAGTACAGAGGATTTTCAGGGCAGTGAAACTATTCTTGATGATGTTATAATGGTGGATACATGTCACTATGCTTTTTTCCAAAACCTATAAAATGTACAAAACCAAAAGTGAACTCTAATGTAAACTATGAAGTTTTTGTGATATTAATGTTTCAATGTAGGTTCATCAATTGTAACAAACGTACTACTGTGGTATGGGAGATTAATAGTGGGGGAGGTTGTGCTTGTGTGGGAACTCTCTTTACTTTCCACTCAGTTTTTCTGTGAGCCTAAAACTGCTCTAAAAAATAAAGTTTAAAAATGAAATTGCTCAGGAAGACTTGATAGAGAAATTTCTGGAGCTGACAGACTGAACGAGGGTCCTAGTGTGTAGAGACCTGGCATTTAAATGTATAAACACTTCAGATAATTTGACTTAAGATTGTTAGGATTGGTTTGGAGTCTCTTCTAAAAATCTAGACATCATACTCTTGCATTTTGAATAAGATTTTAATTACATACAATATTTTATTCATTTAAACACAATACTATACACATAACAATGCTCATTTTGTTTGTTATTTATGTTGGCATAAATCTTTACTAGGAGTGGGGAAGGAAAAGACAGCATGATTTTCTGAGAGCTATATATGTTTATGTCATTGAAATGAAGGACAACACTTAAATCAAGAAAATTGAAAACAGAATCACAAGCAGTCTCAAACAAAAGAAATAAAAGTTAAAAAAAATACCCTGGGCTTAGAATAGGGACAAATAAAATGATAGCTTTTTAGTATCTAATGATAGCCATTATTTATACAGGTATATTTAGACTTTCAGAGACAAATAAATATGGCTAAAGTAATACTCAATTTGGATTTTCCACAGGGTGGTGGGGCAGGGGTGGGAGTTCACCTTAATTCAAAATATAAAAGAATTAGTAAATTCCTTGAAGGACGGGAACAAAAATTTCAGCTGCCATTTGCCTGCTGGTGACTTAAATGCATTGCCTGAGTTATTTCTTATCACTATCTGATTGACAGACAACAGTTTGGTGCATTTTGAAGGAGAATGAATGAGACCAAGGGTCTAAGAAACCAGGGATGGCTTTTATGCTATTATTTTTTTATTACCTATAATTTAAAGCAATTGCACAGAAAAAAGCTTCCAAATATTTTACAAATGACTTTAAAATGTCTCTCAATAATATAGTTTTGAAAGTCACAATAAAACAAAAATGAGGGAAATCTCATTTTGACAAGACAGTACTTGGTCTGCATTATTTTTCTTTCTGTTTGCTGCCAATTAAAACAAAGAGTTATAAATGTAACCCAAATTAATACAAAATACTGTAAATGAATCCTTTCAACTTTAAAGAGATGAACTTGTCTGATTACTCTTTGGCCTGTATTTTTAGTTTATCCCCTCCAGCCTGACCATAGAATGAAAAATCACAGTAATAACAAAAAAAAGTCAATCTTTTCATGCATGTTCTACCTCTTTTAAATGGGACTACTTTACCGTTTCCACATTCTTGGACCATTTAAAATCAGAGGTGTCCTCTGCCTCCAGAAAGATACCATGTAGCAGTAGTATGCAGTATCCCTTTTATTTAAGTACCTCTCTGGCTAAACTATCCCCATTTTAACCACCTCACTAGCTAAATTATCTCCATTTGCAATGCCTCTAAATCTTACCCATTCTTTCTTCAAAACCTAGCTGAAGGCCTACTTCCTACCTACACTATTCCATGGCATGTGTTTTTTTTCTTTTTTCCACTCTATTCATATCTTCTGGCACAAATCATTTGGCGTTCAGCACTTACTTCTTGAAGCACATCCTGCACCTTCTTTAGCTTATTCCTCCTGTTCTATAGGCAGAGCCCAAGAAAAACGCTTGGTAGTAGGAGCATGTGGTGTCACTGTCCGTGGTCCTGAAACAGCGTTGGAGGGTAAGATTTTTCTTAAGCTTACATCTAGTGATTCCTTTACGCTTTTTCCCAGGAATTTTTAAATTGGTAAAGTGGTGGTGACAAGAAAAAAGAAAGCCAGGAAAATGTTGGACGAGAAAGGTAGGGGGATGGACAGAGGTACCGCTCTCAAGTCATTGCCTGGAGAGAATAAAAGACACTTGAGTTTGACGTAATTTTCAAACAACTGGAGATGCCAACTTGGGAACAAGAGGAAAAACAGCTGACACAGCCAACGATGAGGTAACTAAAAAAAAAAAAAAAAAAAAAAAAAGTACATGCACCAAGTGACATAAAGCTCTCCAAGTATCAGCATGAACAAGCGCATTGATGCTAGTGGGCAAAGGTACCAGACAGCATGTTGAGAATGCAGCAGCGGTTGTGTCATACACAACTGCTATAGATTTTCTTTGTTTTTATTTTTCTCTCTTGGTTTAAAACAAAACAAAAATCGTCATTTGGCACTGTGGCAGAACAAAGATGTTTGTAACTTATGATTCACGTTTGATGTAGCTGTGTTCCTTTTTCGCTTCTAGCACCTCTGTGACAGTTACATTCCACCACCATCAAGTCCCAGTTGGCTGGCAGGGCATATGCTCTCTGCCCTCTCTATGTAAGTTTCCCAACTAGAGTATAATCTCCAAGAGGACAAACCCTAGGTCTCGACGCCTCCTGATTATCTTAAAAATCCCAACTAGAGTCTCTGGTACAAATTAGGGGCTCAGTATTAGCCTTTGAATCAATAAAAGAATCATAACGCTTTCCATGGAGACAACATTCAACAAAGGCTTGTTAAATGAGCAAATATTCCATTTGTTTTAACACTTCCATCCTCTTCTCGGTTCTTTTAAAGTCCATTCCTCCTCCCTTTGGGGCCCCAGTTCCGAGTAAACCTCCCTTCCGCGTCAGTCACTACCTTCGCTGCACTCTGCCCTCACCTCCTCCTGCCACGTGTTGGATGCCGGCGGGGTTGGCCCTTCTTTCCTACTCTGCGACACCCTCCCATCCCTCTGTCCCTCTCCTGACCGCAGTTCCTCTCCGCCGGCCTTAGGGCTCCGGCGATTCGGCTCTGGGTACCCGCCCGCAGGGTAACGCGGTTGTCATGGACACGGCACCTGCGCCCTACGGCAGTGCCCCTCCGCCGCCGTCCCCTCCCCCCACCTGCGGCGAGAGCCGGCCGCGCCTCCCTAGCTCCGCCCCGCCCCGCCCTTTCGGGCGCTCCCCAGGCCGCGCGCGCCCGCGCCCCGCCGTGCCTTTCCCAGCCCCGTGGAGCCGCGGGGGCCGCGGGGCCGCGCGAGCGAGAGAGCGGCCGCGCATGCGCACTGCCCGCCTCCCCTAGCGGCGATCCGGGCCGCTGCCGCTCGAGCTTGGGCAGGACGCGGGGCGGGCGGGGGGAGGGGGGAGCGGCTTCGCTTCCAGCCCCGAGTGAGGCGGAGACCCGGGCGGGCGGGCAGAGCAGGCGGCACCGCACCTCGGCCAGAGGCGGCTGCAGCAGCTGCTGCCCTTGTACCCGCCGCCGCCGCTCCAGTCCGTTCTGTGATTACCACTCCAGCTGCGGCGAACCGGCAAGAAAGAGGAGGCGAGAAACTCCCACCGACCCACAGAGGTGAGTCCCGGGCAGAGCATCCTCCATCCTTGCCTGCCTCCCTCCCTCCCTGCCTCCCTCCCATCCTCTCCATTCTCCCCTCCCTCCCAGCTCCCCAACCCTCCCTCCCTCATCCTTCCCAACATCCCTCTCTCCTCTCCCCTCCTTTCTCCCTTCCAGCCTTTCTTTCATCCCTTTCTTCCTCTCTCCCAGCCCCACTTCCTTCCCACCCTTTCTTTCTTCCTTGTCTTCCTTTCAGCCACTCGCCCTAGAGCGCAGCTCTGCATCCCTTTCCTCTTGTCTCCATCTCTTTTCCCCCGCTTTCTTCACCCCTTCTCCGGTGGGAGGGTGGGAGCATCCCTTGCCTGCTACAACTGTCCGGATTCAGGGGTTTCCACAAAATTGGGCGCATATACTGAGAGACACACTCTTGAACAGCGGATGCCCTGCGGGTCCCTAAATTATTAGGAGGAAGGGTCAAGTTGTATAGAGTACAGGGAACTGGAAGGAGAAGGGGATCGAAGAAGAATCTATGGATTTGTGCTGTATTAGGGTGGGGGTGGGGAGGGTTGTCACTTAGACATGTTGCCAACAGTCCCCCACACCCCTCTTCAGCAGTTTCTTTTTTCTCCCGGGAATTACATATTCCCAGTGTGTGTCTCACTAATTTAAAATCCAGCTTTCTCTGCTATGATTGTCTCCATGAGAAACCACAACGAAAGAGAAGAGAGGATGGGAACAAGAGAGAAAGAGGGGAGGGGAAGAGGAAGGGTGGTGGCAGTGGAAGCTTGTATTCTTTTCCTCTAGGCCTCTTTGGATTGTCATTTTCAAACCACCCGCCTAATATTTGGCTTGGAATTGAACCCATGTGTCCTTGGTCCTGTCACTAGCTACTTCAGAGGCAGAAACTCTCTAAACTTTAGTGCTTGTGCACCACAGCATCATTTATGGAATGTTTTGCTCAGCATACAAAACACCAAGGAAGAATGGTTTGGGAAAATAGGAAGCAAAAGGGTGGAAGAGATGCACTTTTGTTCATCATGGGTTAACTTCTAAGCAGGGTAATGGTTAGACACTTTTTGGAAAAATGAGGTTATACTCTACAGGCTTGTAAATATACCATTTAGGTAGCATTCGCTGTGTTTTAGCCTTTAACAGATACCGGTACCCCTTCTTATCCGTTTTATAGGAATCCTGAAGGTGTTTAAAGAGAGACATACTATGTGATTCTGTTTGTGGTTTACATCAATGGAAAAGTTGAATTAGCTTCAGAACCATTGTTAATAATTGAAAATTTCAGCTGGTTTTCCATCACTTATTTTCACAAAATGCTGTAATTTACCTTGCTCTCTTTAGCTTACATTCTAACCCATTATATTGTACATATTAATGATAATTTGGCAGTTCTCCTTTTTACAAGCATTGCTGCTGAAAAGTTTATTTATACATGGCGGGACAGCCATGGTTCAGAATGTTTAGTATATTTATGATCTCAAAAGGGTGCAACAGTGTAAGTATAAATCAAAAATGGATATTTTGAAGCCTATACTTTATCCTATTTATATTCTCCTAAAAAAAAAAAAAAGACAAGCACCCCAAACCTTAATATCTTTAGAATAGCTGTGTTTTGTGTTTAAGGAGTGTGTGGGTGAGGGACCAAAATTATTGGCGTATTCACTGAAGTTGCCAGTAAGAAACTATGCTGTGGAGCAAATTATTGATTTTTTTTCTTTTCATTTAAATTATGTGACAGTAGTGCAATATGCACTTTTGCATTTTATGGGAATGTAAAGTAGGAGTTGAGATGAAGAGAATTGCCTTCCTGAGTGATTGAGTGCTGATCTGATGAAGAGCTGAGACAGTTAATCATCTGAGTCAGTGTTGGGGAAATGTGTAATATTAGGAATGATGGACCTCCCTCCCCCAACTCTCTATGGTAGGAATGCAATTCCGTTAATGGCTTGGCTCACTCTTTGGCCATGTGGCAGAAGCTTGAATTATCAGTGTTACCAACATCCTGATGCAGAATTATGGTCAACCCACTGTGTATCTGAATGGTTACATTACTTAATAATGAACTTGTAGATGGGGGTGTTTTTTATTGTTGGTATTCACCTTTCCATAGAATGCCATGAAGCTAGTGAAAGACTTTCATGTTCATTATATATGAGTGTAATAAGTTAGTTTTATCTTAATTTCTTTCAAATGATTTTC
>RJWJ010006181.1:5267-37596 GCA_004363605.1 Indri indri
CGATCAAGATATTCTGACATCTGGCAAATAGCACACCTCCCGCTTTCTCCTCCCGCGCCCAGGGCAGACATTGCTAACCGATCAAGATATTATGACATCTGGCAAATAGCACACCTTCCCCTCTCTCCTCCCGTGCCCAGGGCAGACATCGCTAACCGATCAAGATATTCTGACATCTGGCAGATAGCGCACCTTCCGCTCTCTCCTCCCGCGCCCAGGGCAGACATCGCTAACCAATCAAGACCTTCCGACGTCCGGCAAATAGCGCACCTCCTGCTCTCTCCTCTGGCGCCCAGGGCAGACATTGCTAATCAATCAAGATATTCTGACATCTGGCAAATAGCACCCTTCCCTTTCTCTCCTCCTGCACCCAAGGCAGACATTGCTAATCGAGCAAGATCTTCTTGCTCACCAAGCTTCAGGATCCTTCTGTGTGTCCAGAGCTCTCAGTAGGCAGGATTGGGCATATGAGAAGAACCCTTTTCTCTACCTCCATCGTCATAGCCGCAGGACACAATTTCCGGCACACAGAAGATCCCGTATAAATGTCAGTTACCACTTGGTCTCTGCTCGGTGCAGGAATCCTTATCTATCATCCCCAACGTTTGCTTTCCTCCCGTGACGGGGAGCTCACTGCTTTCTCAGACCGGCCATTCCATTGCTGGGCAGGTCTGACGATGAGGAAGGTCTTCTCAGATGTCAGTCCCTGATTGTTCCTTTTCTGTCAAACAGCCTATAATTCTATGGCAAAGAGCCCCCTTCCTCCGTGGAGAAGCTGTCATTTACAGATTTAGGTGATTTATTTTTAGAAAATAAATGTGAACCTCCGGTTGAGTAAAACCTTCTCTCGGTTTGCACGTAGCTGATCCCGGAGTAGCTAAGCAGCTTCAGCATCTGCTGTGTGTGTTTGGGGAAGCGTGTAAACGTGTGTGTGTGTGTGTGTGTGTGTGTGCACATGTTAGAGTGTACGGGTGAGGAGGAGAGATTGAGGAAGACAGGAAAGAGAGAGAGAGGATGTATTTTAAACCCTGATAACACGCCGGGCCAATGTCACTTGTTACATAACCCTAATAGCTTCTCGGGGGATTGGGGCCCCGTCGTTAGCTGATTAAAGCTGATTATTCCAAGGGGAGGGGGTGCTGGGAAGGGAGGTGAGGTTACGTAACCATCCATTTATTTGGATTTAATCCACGCTTCTAAATTTAGGGACTGGAGGAATTCAGAATGAGCCCCTGCCGTTTGGAGGTGGTGCCGGCCACACAGGGGGACGAGGGTGTGTGATTGTTGGGGACCCCTGGGACTTGCAAAGGGGCTCTGCCCTGCCCAAGACATTTCCCACCCGATGTCCCACGAAGCTGAGCCGCTCTAGGGAGACCTAGACGGTCATGGTGGCCCCCAGGGTGTGGGGCCCGGTGCGGCCATTTCCAAGTGGATTTTCCTTCTGCTCGGGCTCACGGCTTTGCCATTCTAAACATTTTTGCGCGGGGCGGTGTGGAAAACCGCGAAAGCGATTCCAGTTGTGCATCACACAGGGCACTGTGTCCAAGTGGGCACCTGTCACATCGAAAACAGTGTCGGCTCACACACGTGTGAAGGTAATTTGTTGCAGATAGCCGCAGAGGATGCCCTAACGAAACGTTATCGCCATACTTCTCCGGAACCCAGAAGTCAAACGTCCTTTTGTGACTTGCGGAAAGACACCCTATGGGCCGGCTTCCTCGGGTGCTGGTTGGATCCGACTCTGAGCTCGCGTCAACAAAACGATCCTGTTGAGAGAGAAACATTCCCCAGGCCGGGCGAGGAGGTGACACCCCGTAAGAGCACAGGAGATAAGGGGCGTAGAAAACACTTTATTAACTGTGAAGAGTCCACACCCGTGTTAGGGAAGGCTGTGAAGCCGTGTCACGGTAGAACATAAACCGCGCTTGAACCCGGCTGCTTTCTGGGTCTGTGACGTGTAGGAATCAAATGGGAAAATGGCTTCAAAAGACCCCGTCCCAGAGCCCGGCTCCCAGAGAGCCTCTTTAAAGCTTGATTTCTCTCTCCACGCGACGTCCGCATGGACACTGGAACATGCTATTTTCTTTGAAACCCTGTGTGCTTAGAACAAAATTCAGATTCCTCACCCTGGCTGAAAAATCCTGTGTCTGACTCCCACCCACAAGTCCGAACTTACCCCCTGACACGCCGCTTCTTGCTATTCCTGGAATGTGCCAAGCACGTGCCTGCCCCAGGGCCTTTGCACTTGCTGTCCTTCTGCCCGGGATACTCTGCCCTCGTCTCTCCACGACCGGGCGAGGGAGAGGCCGCCGGGGGCGGGTGCTGTGGGTCGTGTGAGCTGAAAGAGCAGAGTCCTCTTCCTGGCGCACAGATCGCTGCATTTCGCCGTCAGGCGCTGCTTTTGCCGCCCCCGCCTCCGCAAGTGAAAACTTTCCTTTCCATTTTTTTTTTTTAGAAGAGGAACGAGCGATAACTGATATCTTGCCAAGGGATTAGGTGACTAAAAACCGGCTTTTGCTTGATTCAGAAATTGATACCGTCAGCGCAGCCCTTTCCAAAGATAACAACAACAACAAAAAAACACGGGGTAGGCGGCTCCTCCTCCGGGGACCAACGGTTCGGCCACAAGGGCCCGGGCCTGGCACAGCGTGGCGAAGATGCTGAGTCCGGGGCTGCGTTCAAGGCTCTTCTTGGCCTCCCGACACTCTCTCCCCTCAGGCTCGTGCCTTCCCCGCCTGGCGGGTTTCCACCTCCGGCAGCTGCTGTTCCCTCCATCCGACACACCGTTCCCTGTCCTCCCCCGTCTCCGCACCTTCGAATCCTCACCGTCTCCCGAGACCACTATGACCATAGAATCGGGTTCGCTTGGCACGGTCCCGGCCGACAGCTGCCGTCCTCGCGTGACAGTTAGTACTGCCGCTTCTCGCTTTCAAAAACATCCTGGTTGAGACAATACATTCCGAGAAGGCCAGCCGGGAACGCCTCCTCCGGGAAGCCCCCCTGGATGCTCCGAGGAAAGGGCTCCTTTATCCTTGAACTCGCACAGCCCGGGCCCCTCTCCGGCAAGTTTCTGCTGTTTCCAGCCAGCTGGTTTTCGGTGCTTTCCGAAAGCAGCCCCAGGAAACCAACACAGGTGGAACCGCTTCTTAAAACAACGGCCTGATCGAGATGCAATTTATATAGGATGAAATTCGCCCTTTCAAAGTGTGCAATTACCCGTAGCTACCAATGCGGGTAAAGTTCAGTGCCTTTTGGCACATTCGTAATTGTTTTTAGTATATTGACAGCGGTATTTGGTCTATTCACGGAGCCGTGCACCGCTCATTTGAGGACATTTTTACCGCCCCCAAAAGAAACCCAATATCCATTAGCGGTCGCTTCCGGGCCCCCTCACCGCCTGACAACCGCTCATCTGCTTTCTGCTGTCGGGGCTGGGAAACGGACGCCCCCAAATATAGCGCTCCGTCGGGGAGACCAGCGTACACGTCCATGCATCAGCGGGTGACTCTCGAGTGTTTTCCATTTTTTGGCTATTACGATGCCTGATGCTGGTAAGAACATTGAGTGTTTGCGTAGACATTTGCTTTTAATTATTTGGATAAGTAACTCTCTTTAATTTTGTTTTGTTTTGTTTTTTCGAGACAGAGTCTGGCTCTGTTGCCCGGGCTAGAGTGCCGTGGCGTCAGCCTCACTCACAGCAACCTCCAACTCCTGGGCTCAAGCGATCCTCCTGCCTCAGCCTCCCAAGTAGCTGGGACTACAGGCATGCGCCACCATGCCCGGCTAATTTTTTCTATATATTTTTAGTTGTCCAGCTCATTTCTTTCTATTTTTTTAGTAGAGATAGAGTCTCGCTCTTGCTCAGGCTGGTCTTGAGCTCCTGACCTCGAGCGATCCTCCCTCCTCGGCCTCCCAGAGTGTTAGGGTTACAGGTGCGAGCCACCGCGCCCAGCCAGTAACTCTTTTTAGTGGAAAAATAATGCCCGTGCATGGTGGACAAATAAAAAATAGAAAGAAATTGGCCAAACAACTAAAAAAAAAAAAAAAATAGAAAAAATTAGCCGGGCATGGTGGCGCATGTCTGTAGTCCCAGCTACTTGGGAGGCCGAGGCAGGAGGATCACTTGAGCCCAGGAGTTGGAGGTTGCTGTGAGTGAGGCTGACACCACGGCACTCTAGCCCAAGCAACAAGCGAGATTCTGTCATCTCCAAAAAAAAAAAAAAAAGAACCAAGATCAATTATCCTCTTGAAAAAAAAATAATATCTTTTAACATGTTGGAAGCCTGAAAATTTAAAACCAGCCCAGTTAAAAAAATCTTTTTTTCTTTTCTGAATTACGACCTTGGTGTCTGTCATCTCCACACCCCCCACGCCCCACCCCATCCCGCCAACTCAAAGACAGGATTTGAAACCAAACCTCCTTACCTTTGCGCCTGTTGTTTTCTGGCTCAACAAATGTTTTTCGACAAATCGATTTTATTGCATGGCGCGCCTTAAAAACTGAGAGTCGGGCCAGATAAGCCGTAGCCCCACCTTGGCACCGAATTAGCCGGTGCCCTTGGGAACGTTTCTTATCTTAACCGGGCGGCGGTTTGCTTAGCGACAAAGGGAGAGGTTACGTAAAACTGAGACTCTGTGATCCCGAGCTCCTAAATCGAGCTGGCGGGTAAGGAGAACTCGCTTTTGACATGGAAACTTCGCCACCGACAGGGGTCCGACAGTCTGAACTTGGGTTGAACTTGAACTGCAAACGGAACGCCGGTGTCGGACTGAACCATCTAGACGGAACCGAAAGACCCTCTGGGGACCGAACAGGCTCCCACGCCAGGCTTGCCAACCCTGCCGGCCCGCGCGGGTACCTTGGGCAGAGGCTGCCGGGTGGAGACGGGGTTTGGGACGGGCCCAGCCGGGAATTACCGGTGGATCAAGGCACCCCCTGCGGCTCCCAGCAGGTCGGGAGCAGGAAGTGGGGTGGTTTGGGCAGCAGGAATCTGGCCGCACCAAGGCAGCTGAGAAGCCGTTGTTTTCCTGGCTTAACGGCGCTTTTGTTGGCAGCTTCGTCATGTCTCAAGTGGAGCCGCGGTCTTCACCCAGACACAGATAAACAACACGCTGGGTGCCAGCGTAAGTCCCATGATGCTCCCTTTCGGTCCAGTCACTCCCCTGCTCAAGAACCCTCTGTGGCTCCCCAGTGCCCACTCATTCTTTGCTTGGCTCTCCAGTCTGGCCACACAGTCTGGCCTCACCTCCCTGGCTGCCCTTGTGACATCCACGACTTCTCCGTATTTTATCCTCCCTGACACGTCTCCGGCGTTCAGTCTGGGCCGGGCGCCGTGAGGAGTGCTCTGACGGCATCTTGTTTCATCTCGGTGAATGTTCTCAAAGAAGATCTCATCAGGCTCCGGGCAGAGGGACCAGCCAAGGCACTTCTGTCCGTGGGCCTCAGTTTCCTCATCTGTTCGTGGGTGCGTGAGTGAGGTTGGGGGGTGTTGCCTTGCAGCTCTCTGAGGTTCCCCCTAGAAACCGACAGCGAGTGTTGGCTGCCTCCCAGTTTTGTGCCCCCAACAGGCCGCCGCTAGCTGGGGTTCCCCTCCCACCCCCAATTCAGGAAATAAATAAGTAAACGGACCAACCAGGATCAGGGAGCCGGGCTGACGTCGGGACCTAATTTATTCTTTTTTTTTTTCCTTTTAACAAATGTTCCCTGAGGTCCTCCGATAATAATGTTAAAATTACCGTCAATTAAGTGCTTACCGTGTTCCAGACGCTGTGCCGAGCGCTTTCGTACATGATTTCATTTCATCTCTGATCGACAGAGATGGAGACCGCTATTGGCCCATTTAACAGGTTGGGGAAACCGAGGCTCAGAGGGGTCATACCGTCCTTCACGGTTCTTGTCGGTCCTTCACCCGACACACTGGCACATCTCGGAGCCCTCTTGCTTTGTTTTTAGGAAGCCTGGGGCTGGGATGCCTCCTTTCTTTTATGTCCCCCAAAGGGGACTGTCACTGGGCGAGGCCCTGGGGCCTGGGTTACTGGGCTAACCACTGTTGGCATGGTAACCAGACCACATGACCCCAGCATGAACCCCCTTAGCCCAGAAGTGGTGTTTCGGGCGTCACAGAATCCCAGGGAGGGTTGGACCAAAACCTACAGTCAGGCACCCCGATGTCAGCACAACCCTCTCCCCGTCCGCGCTTTTGAGGACGGACACCGGACGGAGGCAGCCATGAGACACGGCCTTGGTCAAGGACACGCAAACAGACATCCGCGATGAGTTCTAGGAAGATTTTTGTTTTATTGACAAAGGGCGTCAGAGACAGCTGGCCTAACCTTTCCCCTTTTATCCGTCCCTGAATGCAGATGTGATGGCTGGAGCAGGGGCAGCCATCTTATAGCCGTATGAGGGAAAGGGAAGAAAATCGCAGAATTCTAGCTCTGACCTCATTGAGTGACTGAATTAATGCCCATGGTCACCTCTCCCTAGATTTCTTATCATGTCAGAAAAACATAACTTTATTTACTAAGCCATTTTGACTTTCAGGTGAAAATTATCCTAATGGAGACAATTGCTGTCACTTTTCACAGTAGCTACACAAATGGTAACGGTTGCCTCTAGCCCCTGAGCTTCACATTTTACCACGTCTGAACTCAAATCTCTGAGTCCCGAGTTTCAAAATACATTCCTGGGTTGAGACTCACGGGCTCAGTTTAGACTGCCAAGGCCTGGGCCAATTTTCTGTGGCCAGGCAGGGTGGGCTACGATCGGGCCAGCCGGTCCCACGTCAGCCACGGCCTGGACCGTCGGTGTTGCTCTGGTCTCCAGATCAAGGGCGCTGACAAGGTCGCCTCCACTCCTCCGTTAGGGTTAACGCACGTTCGCCGCACGAGGCTGGGGCAGGCAGGATTTGAACCGCGTTATCCCGAACCCAAGATCTGGCCCGTCTGCCTCCCGGCTGTGCAACCTCAGGGCTCGCTTCTCCGCACGGACGCCTCCACCGGGAAGCCGAGGGGGTGATCCCGAACTCCCAGGCTGCCAGGGCGGAGGCTTCGTGGGCTAACCCCGGATCGCGCAGGAGCTGCTCAATACATCCTAAAAATAAAAATGTAACAGCCCCCGGGGAGTGTTTGACAAATCGCAGGCAGGGTCTCCTGAGGCCAGCGGTTCAGGAGGAGGCCGGGCCCCGGGTGGGGTCTAGCGCCCCAGCTCCGCTCCGGAGACTCCGCTGGGGCCGGGCTGGCAGATGTGGGTCAGTGGTGCATGCCCACGCCCGGGGTGAGGACGGCGGCAGGCTGTTCCTGTCCATCCGAGGGCTGGCAGCCACCAGGGCCACAGCCGCGTAGGAGGGAGAAACCAAGGGCACCGCGTGGGGCCCGCCGCTGACAGCTGCTGCGTGCGGAAGCGAGGCCGACCTTCTGCCTGTGCCCGGGGAGCCGGGCGGCCTGTGCCAGTGGACGGAGGCTGCGATCCAGGCGACCCTCCCCGCCAAGCCACAAGCCGGGGGCTGCGTGGAAAACAAAAGCTGCCCGGCCCCGGCGGTGCATCCCCTCTCCTCCCTGGGCCGGGCCCCCGGGTAGGGGCTTGGGAGAAGCCGCAGGCGACATGGAAATAGCTCCCTCTGTCCGGGGTCCACCCGGCGCTGGGCCCTGCAGCCAGCATGCTCCGAGACCCTGGTTATCCCCATTTTACAGAAGGGCAAACTGAGGCCCAGAGAGGTGAACTGGCTTGCTCTGGGTCGCACAGCCGGAAAGTGGGAACCAAGTCTGCCCAGCCGCAAGGAGTGAGCGGCCTCTTCCCCGCCTGTGGCGTCGTCTCCAGGAAACAGGTGAAAGAAAAGTCAACACGGCATCGTGGGGGCGCAGGAAACAGCCGGGCCAGGTGTCCGCGGGCTGCCCCGGCTCTCCAGAGCACCCGCGGCCCGGCCCGGCCCGGCCTGGCCATCTGCTGGAACCACCCTCCCTCCCGAGCCCCGTACACTCCCAGGTCTCCGTTTAGCCGCCTCCCCCAGGAAACCGCCCTGATTTCCCTTGCTGGGCTTCCGCAGCCGCTCCGTGTCCCTCGGGACAATCTAGACCCCCCCCCCCTAGAGGACAAGACCGTTTCTGCCCAGTCCCCAGTGGGCGTCGCGGCCGGGTGCCGGGCACACAGGAGCCCTCCGTAAATTTCGTGGAGTAAATGATTGACCAGACACCCCGCCCCGAGGGCCCGGAGCGCAGACCCTTCTCTGGGGAAAAGGGCTGTTTCTGGGGGCGGAGGGGACGAGGCCGGGACAGACCCCGGGAGTCTCAGGCGTCCCGGGACCGCCTGTCAGGACCTTGCCCCCGCCCCCCCGCCGAGAACGCCACCCCCGGAGCCCGGCCCGTCGCATTTTTTTCCTGCCGACTCACTCATGATTCATTCTTAGCCCCTGGCATGCCTGGGCCTACCCAGAGGCCACAGGCCCCCGGTGCTAAGTTTAGTGACTGCAAAATGTCCCCGTGAAATTCCAGACAGAGCCAGGGGGCTGGCGGCACATTCCACAGAAGCTTCCCTGGGCGCTCCCGCTCAGCGCTGGGGTGTTGGGGGGCAGGGACCGAGCGTCCTTCCGGTAAATAGCCTGGAAGCGCCGGGTCCTCGTCTTTGGTGGCCGCAGACCTCAAGGACAAAGGTGCCCTGTCATGTCAGAGGAACAAGGAGGAGAGGGGTGGGAGCCTTTGAGTAACATGCCACCGTGGGCGGGGGCCTTGCTGAAGTTCAGGACATCGGACCCACCTGTCTCCTGCCTTTCCCGGGACAGAATCCCCAGCCCTCTCCCTACGTTGCAGCTGCGTTTAGATTTTCCCTGTCTGCTCCGTCCCTCTCTCAGAGATAAGCCAAAGACCCCCGAACAACACCGAACAGAGGACAGAGTCTGAGGCCCCTTCCTCCCCTCTGAACTCAGTGTGTAGAGAAGGCAAAAGCGATCTTAAGATGTCTTAAATGGTTGACTTGGGGAGGGGGGCGAGGGCAACATACGTAACCTACCCATCTGTACCCCCGTAATATGCTGAAATAAAAAAAAAAAAAGAAAAGAAGAAAAGAGAAAAATTGTTGACTTGGGTTGAGCTTGTGGTCCACTAAGACCTTCAGATCTCGTTCACATGAACGTGTTCCCTGGGAAGGCCTCCCTCAGCCTGCATTTGGCAATCGGTTTCAGTGAATTTCTCCCCCGCAGGGGAGAAACCGTATCCACCTCATCCTTTGGGTCAGCGATGTCAGCGTCCTTACTGGACTGTCAGAGCCACAGGGACAGGTTGGTTCTGTGAGGTGCACACGATCTCCCCGGCACTGAGCATGATCCCTGCACAGAGGTGGCCCCGAGAGGGACGGCCCTTTTTAAAATGTGAAATGTAGACACGAAAGAGGATTATAACCGTTTAAAGAATAATCGTGTTAAAGCAGGAAGGCGGGCAAATTAAATCACTTCAACGGAGAAAGGGAAGGACTTTTAACAATGGGATCCAGGTGGGGGAAAAAATGTACTCCGGCTGCTACCCGAGTCCATGCACAAAAACCCGTTTGAGATGGATCTAAATGTTAGAAGCAAACCCAAGAGTATAAAGAAAACGGACAAATATCTCTGCAACAGCGGGCGGCAAGGGTTTCTGGTCGGAACACAAAAAGCACTAACTCGAAAAGAAAAAAACGGATAAACTGGACTTCATCCAAATCCAAATTTTGTGCTCATTAAAAGACACCATTAACAAAAATGATAGCAAGCTGGAGATCGGGGAACAATATTCACTGCGTGTGTGTGTGTGTGCGCGCGTGAGACAAAGGGCTCATTCCCAGAACACGCAAATAACTACAAGGCGACAGGAACGAGCTGAATGACCCCATTGTCACCAGGCAGAAGACCGGAACAGAAACAAAAGACAATCCGCGAATAATGGACGAGCACTGAACATGGCGTTCAGCACCGAGGAGCCAGGAACGATTAATATTCCATTTATTATTCCATTTATAACCAGATGCTATTTCTTACCCACCAGAACGACTCGGTTTTTTTTTTTTCAAAAGTTACGACATCAAGTGCTATGAGGAATGGAGCAGCTGGAAGGCGTGTGAAATGTACGGACAGACAGACAGACAGCGTGGAACCCGGGGAGCTCCCCGTGAAGTCAGGCAGCTAAGAGGGGGTCTGCGTTACTTAGTTAAGCCCAAGTCTGCCGACTGGCTCCATGGTTATTCTCTGAGCCCCCCGGAGTCGGAAACAAAGTCTCTGCAAAGACTCACGTGCAAATGTCGGTCGTAGCTGTCTTCATAGGAGCCCCAAGCTGGACAGGACCCAAATGCCTATCACCAGGGACAGGGGCGTGCATCCAGGGGACGGCTACTCGGTCACAAAAAGACGGGACCGGCACACAACAACAGGGATGAATTTCCAAAACGGTGCGCCGAGGAGCCAGACCTCAAAATAGAAAAATCAGCTGGGCACAGTGGCGCATGCCTGTAGTCCCAGCTACTCGGGAGGCTGAGGCAGGAGGATCACTGGAGGTCAGGAGTTGGAGGTTGCAGTGAGCTCTGATGATGCCAAAAGAAAGAAGAAGAAAAAAAATCAGAGCAGAAGTCTCTAGGGACAGGAAGTCACTGCGGGCCGGGCGCGGTGGCTCACGCCTCTAATCCCAGCACTTTGGGAGGCCGAGGCGGGAGGATCGCTCGAGATCAGGAGTTCGAGACCAGCCTGAGCAAGAGCGAGACCCCGTCTCTACTAAAAATAGAAAGAAATGATCTGGACAGCTAAAAATATATAGAGAAAAAATTAGCCGGGCATGGTGGCTCATGGCTGTAGTCCCAGCTACTCGGGAGGCTGAGGCAGGAGGATCGCTCGAGCCCAGAAGTTTGAGGCTGTAGTGAGCGAGGCTGATGCCACGGCACTCTGGTCCCAGAGACTGAGTGAGACTGTTTCAAAAAAAAAAACAACACTTAGGGGCAGATGATTCCTGGGTGCAGAGTCAGAACCCAGGTCCGCCCGCCCTGCCCGGCCACTTAGCTGCGTGGCCTTGGGAAGTCTCTGCGCGGAGGAGGCACGACCACGCCCCCGACACACACACGGTCGGGAGACGTCAGCGCCTTCCTGCGTCATCCGTGATGGGGACACACTCTGAGAATCGCGTCATCAGGCGATTTCATCGCTTGCGCACACGGCGCAGTGTGTTTGCACAAACCCAGACGCGGAGCCGGGCTCCAGGTGTGGCCTGCTGCTCCCGGGGTGCAAACGGGACGGGCAGATCCTACGCTGTTTGATTCCCACGGCCGCCCTGTGCGACAGGTGGCGCTTTGACCCCCCGTTTTATAAATCAGGAAACTGAGGAAGAGAGAGGTTACGTCCTTGAACCCGGGTCTTGCTCCTGCGCCTGGACTCTGACAGCCCCGTGCCGCTCTGCGGCGTTCGGGGAAGCACCGTGCCATGCAGCCTGCGTGGTCCCCACCTGGCGGCCTCTGCGGCGGGTCCCGGCTGGGGCGCAGCGGGAGGATTTGGCCCAGGATCTATCAGCTGTCTCCGACAGCTCTGACAGCCCTGGGTTCGAATCCAGACTCAACCACTTGCTCACCGTGAGGCCTCGGGCAGCTTGCTGCTCGCCCTGTAAAATGGGTTGACAACTCAGCCTTTGTAGGATGTGTCCATGGGAGACCCCTCCTCAAGGTAACTGGAAGTCTCGCCTCCTCCAGGAAGCCTTCCTGGTCTCCCAAACCCAAATAGCCTCTCCCCGCTGGACTCCCGGTGTTTCCTGCCTCCACCATGCGCTGAGCAACATCAGGGCGGAAAGGCTAGACGGGACCCTTGAACTCATGTTACCCAGAGGAAGCCGAGGCCGTCTCCGGGGGCTGGCCTGAAAGTAACACAACCAGCCAACGGCAGAGTCAGTACTCACGGCTCGGGCCTCAGGACTCCCCATCCAGTGCTCTTCCCACACTGGGCTCTGGAACCAGACCATCCTGGTTCAGAGTCTGGCTTCGTTCCTTCCCAGCTGTGTGACCTTGGGCAAGTCGCTTGGCCCCTCTGTGCCTGGATTCGACGCCCGCTAAGACGAACGCAGAAACACTCCTTGTCGAGGAGGAAACGAGTTAATACCTGGTGCGTGGATTAAATGGTGAAATTCAAATGCCGTCCCTGTCCCCGTTTGGAGATGAGAAATCGGAGGCCGTTGCCGAGCGACGGGTCTGCCTTTGCACGGGCGCGAGGAGCTTGGACGCGGGTCGTCGGTGTCGGAATCCAGGCTCTTCGACACGGAGCTGCGTCACCCGCCTGCCTGCTCCCTGGGGAAACAACCGGAACATCGCACGTGCAAGGGGTCCGGGGCACACCTGGGTGGCGGTCAGGGTCAGGCTGTGCGGTCCCGGCGGCCCTCGTTTACCAGCCACGGTAGAGGCATCGGGCAAGAAAGCGTGGCCTGGAGACAGAAGCATTTTCTTCTTTTTTTTTCTTTTTTCTGTTTCAAGCTCGTGATCGACGGTCCCACGAGGGCCGATGCCAGGGGCAGAATCGAGCCTCCTTTGGGCCCCGGCCCCACCCCACGCCGGGCTCGTGACCGTCACCGGCCGTGCGAGCCGCACCCCCGGGCTTGTGTCCTTGTTCCCTCTCCTCCGTTCCCGTCTGCGCCAGAACGGGGACCGTCCCGCGGGGTGGAGCGCCTTCTCGCAAAACGCGTGTGCCTCGGTTTCTCGGCAAACTCGCTCAAAGGAAGACACCGTAATACGATGAGCATTGTAGACGCCCCCGTCCCCGCCGAGGGAGGTCACGCTCCTGACTTCACTCCACATTCTTTATCGATTTATTTTTAGGCCCCTGAACCGTCTCTTCCGGCTCATTCATTTTTTTGTTTGTTTGTTCATCGAGCATTTATTGAGTGCCTACTGTATACCGGGCTCTGTGCTGGCCACGGGACAGATACGAGCTTTTCCCGGGTCTCAAAAGAGTGAGCGTCTTTTCGGGAAGAGAGATCCAGAAAGACAAGGTGCGATCCGATGGGTCTCACCAGCCCTTTGGACAAGTGTGCGTTGAGTGGACGCCTACTGCATGCAGGGCCCATGAGGGGGGCTGGGGAAATAGCAGAGCTGCGGCTTGGGCGGCTGCCGCACCGCCCGGGTCCAGGCTCTGGGCCTGTGTCTGCGCTGGGGGGGCCTCGGCCCTCGAGGTCCCCAAGCCACCTGAGCCCTGTCACCAGGGGAGGCCCCTGGACCCTGTGCGCGGGGGAAGTGGGCAGGATGAGCTGGACGCCAACTGCTGAGGGGCCAGGTGGGCAGGAGGTATCGGCTTCACCGGCTGCCTCACCCACCCCACCATTGCTCCCTGTAAGAGGAGGCCATGCCGCCACGCCCATCTTGCAGATGGGAAGACTGAGGCTCCGGGAAAGGAAACACCTGCCCGAGTCGCCTGGCCGGCGAGGGGGAGGTGCCGAGGTTCCGACCCACAGCCACGTCCCCGAACCCCAAACCAGGGTGGAGGGCGGTGGCCGGGGAGAGGCCGAGCCTGGGGTCAGAGGTCGGCTTGGCATTAGGGTTAACCGAGTCATCCAAGTGTCCAGGCCGGACCCCCCCACTGGGTGACCTCAGGCCGAGCCTTCTCCCGCCGGGACCTCGGATCCCGAACGGGGAGGCGTGATCGGAATTTCGGATAAACGACAAATAATCCGTTAGCGTGCGTGAGTCCCGCGCGATTTCCGGGACGTGCTCACACTGTGAAGAATCGACTCGTTTGTCTGAAAATGCGGATGGACCGGGCATCCCGCGTTGGGCCCGGCGGCCTGGGGGGCGGGGGACGCGTCTCGGGGCTTGGTCTCTCCTTCCCGGAAAACACGGGGAAAAAGACGTGTCTGCCGGCGACGGTTTCCCACTTCTGTTCTTGTTGTTTCGAGACTCACCTCTGCGGGTGGCTGAGACCAGGCCCTGGCGGTGCTGGCCCCGGGGGACGTGATGTCAGAGTCCCTTTATCTGATGGGCTAACCGAGGACGGCTGTCCGGGCGTCTGGAGCCAGGTGCCGGCGGGCGGGGTGGCAGCACCAGACCCCAGAGCATCCGCGTCACCCCCGCCCGCTGGCACCCCAGAGCTCCCCCGGGTGCGAGGACCTCTCTGCCTCCCAGGCGGGGTGCGGGGGGGCGGGAAAGGCTGCGGCTGGGCGCTCCAGGGACGAGGCCCTTCCCTCTCTGTGCCCTGCGGTCCCCGCCTGGGAAAGGCGGTTTGATCGCCCCGAGCGCTGCGGCCTGGGGTGACCGACGGGCCCCGGCGCTCGCTCGTCTGAGTTCCCTGAGCGCGTCCTGCCCGGGGTCGGCTTCGTAATTTGCAGAATAAAAATCCGGGGCCCTGTTCCGAATGCCCCGCTCAAAAGTGTCATTAAAAGGACCGTGGCGCCTTGCCTGATGAGTCGGGGTATCTATGCAAATAAGGAGGGCCGGTGGCTTCCTGAGGCCACACCCCAATGTGCCGAACCTGGGCGGGGCCGGTGTGGCCCTGATGACTTGTGGGCGGGTCGGCCGTGCTCGGACGCTGTCTGGGGGTCCCCTGGGAGCAGAGTGTGCCCAGGTCAACACCCGGAGCCGCCGAGCCCACGCCCAAGCGTCGGGGCTCCGGGGGCTGAAAGTTGCCGTCACCGTTACCCTCAAAATCGAGCCCGCCGTTTACAGATGGGGAAACTGAGTCCCAGCCGTCAGCCAGCAGCCACCGGCCTCCCGGCGGGCAGTCGTCGTTGGCATCGTTTTACGCGAGCGTTAGTGACTGCATCCTGCCGACGAGCCCGGCCGTCAAGGAAGGGGTGGCATTTATTGAGCTCCGACTGTATGCCTGGTACTGCATTTAGTATGCTCTTAGCTGTCGTCTGCTTCCCTCTGCACAACCGGTAGGAGGGGAAACTGAGGCTCCGAGCGGGAAGGTGGCTTGCCCCCCTGCCTGACTCTCAGACACAATTCCCGGCGCTGTGACCCACGACAGGTGCGGCGGTGTAGGCGGGGAGGGTCGTCCGTAACTGTAGAGACCCCCGCCGCTCAGCCCTGCACCCCCGGCCAACAGAACGTGGGCTCCATGGTGCATAATACACGCTCACTGAACGCGTGGTGGGCGGATGACGCCAGGCTCGGTGGTGGTGCTCAGTGTTTGTTGAGCGAATAATCGATTGTCAATAGAGCACCTTAAAAGGCCCGCAGCTCCCCTCCTCCAACACTGCGGTTTCTCTTCTCCCTTCCGACCACTCCGGCTCCGCCGTGTGCCCCGTTCGGTCTCTCCCGTGTGGAGGTGACGTCTCTGCTTCTCTCTTGACCGAGGGGCAGGCACTCCCGGGCCGACTCGGTTCCTTTTGCGAGGACAGGTCGATACTTTGCAAAGGTCTGAGGATCGGCGTCGCGGCGTCCAGGGCCGGGGGTAGAACACGGCCTGTGACCAGAGTCGGGGCTCCGTCTGCAGCCAGCAGCAGGGGTCACCGGGGGTCACCAAGTTGGACTCAGGCTATGGCTCGGGTTAGGGTTAGGGTTCTGCCTGGATTCCCGTTTGGGTTCAGACAGGGACCAGGACGGGCCACGGTTGGGGTCGGGGCTCCATCCAAGACCGGGGTCCACCTGTGATCGGGGTCAGGCCGCAGCCTAAAGCCCAGGCCCCAGGGTCACGGCCCCGCTCAGACCAGGATCCAGGCTCAGTCTGCGCCCGGGGTTCGGGATCAGAGGGAAGATTGTGAACAAAACCCGGTTTTGCTCAGTGTGGGCACAAGGTCGGGCCTCCGGCCGAAACTAGAATCGGGCTCGGACTGGGACCGGGTCGGGGACCCCTGGACGTCGGGGTCCGTGTTTGCAGCGGGTCACGGAGGGACGAGGGTTCAGGCCAGGGCCGCCATCAGGGCTCAGCCTGCGTCCGTGCCGAGAGGCTTTTCCACGGCTTCCAGAAACCCGGCCCGCGACGCAGCCGCCGGGAGACCTAATGAAATCCAGCGGGAGGCGTCCCGGCAGGGCCCGCCTGGAAGGAGGCCTGGGATGATAATTAAATTAATCTGGTGACCGTCCCCGACGAGCGCAGAAGCGAGAGCCGGGGCCAGGCGTCCGTCGTCACCACGGGGAGAAATAAGTTCCGGAACTTGCATAACCCGCTGCCTGGGCCCCGAGGGTCAGACGCACATGTCTCGTTTCTTTTCCAGGAAATGTTCACGGTGCGAAGCTGCACCCGCCCACCCGCCCGCCGGGGTCGCCTCTGCGGGCCACAGGACGGGAAGGAGCACAGAGCAAGAACTGGGTCTTGTCCCCATTTCTCAGGGCAGGCAAACTGAGGCTCCGGGAGCAAAAGGCTCTCGTTCCCAGCCGTGCGACCCAGCGCCGAGCCCCGTATTCCGGTTAGCCCGCCTCGAAGCCTGTCTGGCGTGGAGACCGGGGCGGCCCGAGGGGGAGACTCACTTTGCCAGGGAGAGAGGCTTCCGGGAGTGACGAATGGGTTGACCGGGCAGAGGCCGCGGCACGGCCACGGGCACGGTGACCGGAAGGGCACAGCGTGCTGGGAGGAAGGGTCCTGCCGGGCTGGGAGAAGGCAGGACTTGCGGGGAGGTCGAGGCAGGGTGGTGAGGAGCCTCCTATGCAGGGGGCGGGGCCCAGCAAGGTCCCCCCCGGCAACTCTTATCTAAGCCTCAAAAAGGCCCATGACCTAGACACTTTCATCGTGCCCATCCTACAGATGAGTAAACTGAGGCTTGGGGAATTCGAGCCACCTGCCCGGAGCGGCACCGCCAGGAAGCGGTATAGGCGGGATTAGAACCCGCGTCCCTCGGGCTCGCCCTGAAACACCTTCTTTCCTGCGCTGCGTCAGCCCTGCCGACCTTCCCGGCTCCCCGAGCGGCTCGGCCTGGCACGCCGGGGCGCAAAGTGCTCCCGGCCAGCGCGGAAGACCCCAGGATCTTCGGGAACAGGGGACAGAGAGGAAACCGCTCACCCGGGAGCAGGGCGCGGCCCCGCGGTGGCAGCGCAGGGGGATTTACGGGGCGAGGAAGGACTGACACCCCCGGAGCTGTGGGCTACTCCGACAGGAAGTGAGCGCCCCGTCCCCAGAGGCGTGCAAGAGGGTGACAGACGGGAGGAAGGAAAAGGCGTCCTGGACTGGCTTCCAGCCCGCTGTGCTCGTCTGAGTTTTTGGGGACCCCCCCGCCCCACGTGCCTCGGCAGTTGGGGGACGTCAGACGTCCGAGACGAGCGCGGCCTGCCTGGGGATCTACTTGCTTCCGGACTTTTCCGGCACCCAGAAAACAGCCCCTGAACGGCGCCTGCTGAAAAGTCCTCGCCCGTCGGGGGGACACTCCGCGGGTCCCCTCTCTTCCCCGAGCAGGAGGCAACAGACACAGCAGCCCAGAGAGGGGCAGCGACTAACCGGGCGTCACACAGCACGGCCCAGGCGGGACTCCCGGAGGAGGGACGTGACCAGGCCCAACCCTCGGGGTGACGCCCTCCCGCGGGGTCGGCGGGTCCTCGCTCCCGCCCGTAACCAGGAATGAGAGTGTTTGTTTGCAGCCGCATATTTCTCCAACCGCAGACGAGACGGGACAGGACGGCACATTCCAGAGTCCTGGCAGCTCGAGGGACTGTACTGCTCGGTCCCGCTCGGTCCCTCGCCTCCTCCCGCTGGCCCGGTGCCCGCCCCCGAGGCCCTGGGGTCTGCGCCAGCTGGGACGGGACTCTGCTTGCGGCCGAGGGTGTCGGCGGCGTCTCAGCGTCCCGCAGATCTCGGCCCCGGCGGTGTCAGCCTGGGCGGCGGGGGTTTCGCCAGACCCAGCGAGGACAAGCGTCTCAGACGGGGGGAACAGCGCGTGCCGTGGCCCAGAGGCGTGACTACGGCGTGGGCGGGGGCGTGAGGCTCCTGCCCGGCGAGAGGGTTGGGCCAGCTTAGCCGCGCTCCCGGCCAGGACCCGGGTCAGGGCGGCGCGTCGCCACCCCGTGTCCCCAGGCCCCGGCTCCCGCGCACGGTCTGTTTCTTCCCCGCCGCTCAGTGCCGGGACCCGAGTCGGGAAGTTCGGGGGGTGAACCTCGCTTCCTGCCTCCGTTGACCCCAATCCGCCTCCCTCCCCAGCCTCTACCGCTGACCTGGCTTAGGCCCCGCCTTGCTCGCCTGGGGGCGGCGGCGTCACCGAGCGCTGCGACACTTCTCCCCCCGGTGCGCGCCGTGCTCGATGACTCCAAACCGACGTCCCCAGACAGAGCACGTACTTTTACACGGCCACGGCTTTTTGCTTACCGTTCTCTGCCTAGTTCGCCCTTCCTGGCGAACTCCTATTCATCCCTTGATACCCATCTGAAAACGCCCTCCTCATTGTTGCCTTCCCAGAGTATTGCAGACAGAATCGGTCTCTCTCTTCTCCGGACCCTGGGGCGGTTAGTTATTTGTCTACCCCGGGTCCTAGGAGGGCCTTGGGGGCAGAGGGCCTGTCTTAGCTCTGCTTCTCAGCACCCGGAACGGGGACAGGTAAACAGCAGTCACTCAATAGCTGTTTATTAGAGGGAGAGATGAACACGCGAACAAGCGAATTAATGAATGACTCTGTGCTCACGCCCCGGAAGCACAGACGGTCAGAGACAGGTTTTGGAGCCGGACAGACCCGACCCGACTCTCATCTCTGTCCCGTGCCGGCCGGGCGGCCGTGGGGCTGCAGTTCTCTGAACCTCAGTCTCCTCTTCTGTAGATTGTTGGCAACCACCCCGTGTAGGCAAGTTTGGTGACACAGCGTTAACAGACAGCACCGAGCACGGTCCACGAAGCCAGCTGGCCCGGGTTCGAATCCCGGCTCTGCCACGCACCAGCTGCGTGACTTCGGGCTAGTTGCTTGACTGCTCTGTGCCTCTGTTTGCCCGTCTGTAAAATGGAGACCGACAGCGCCGTCCTCGTAGAGTTGTTTTGGGGATGAAATGAGGAAAGACACAGAAAATGCTGCAGACAGAACCTGGCGGGTCGTAAGCGCCAGATACAGGCTCGTTCCGTAAAGTGTCACCGACGCAGGGAGTCCCTAACACACGGCGTGTGCGCCGCGGCCGGGCGTGGGCACGGCGGGGACCCCGTGTGGGGGACACGGGGGTTCCGATCCGCTCTCGCAGCCGAGGCCCCTCTCCGGGGAACGTCGGTGGGTCCGGCACGGCGGGATCCGCCGTTTTTCCCAGACACGCATTAACCGCCCACGGCAACGTTAGTGGCTTTCATTCCGGAACCTTCTGCGGAGGAGGCAGATGGGAGTTACGCCGAGAGAGGATTTCAGCCTCCGAGCCCCGCTCCGGAAGAGCCTTTTAAGCCCCGAGGCGAGTGTTCCCGTCCCCCCCGGCAAGGTCAGTGCGGCCGAGAGGATGATCGTTCTGGCCGCTGTTTTTCTGCGCCCTGAGTACCGGGCGATTCACCCAAATGACGTGACTTCATCCCTTGAGCGCTGTGACAAGAGAGAGAGATGATCGCTCCTGCTTGAAAGAGGAAGAGACCGAGGTTCAGAGAAGTCGCCAGACGCGCCCAAGGTCGCCCAGCACGGAGGCACCGGCAGGATGTTCTCAGTGCCGGCCGCACACCGGGGCCAGCTGGCAGCTGTGGAAAGTGCTGTCGCCCGAGGCTGTCCCGGAGATGCGGACGCTGGGTTTTATTTTATTTTATTTTATTTTTGTGAGAGTCTTGCTGTGTTGTCCAGGCTAGAGTGCCGTGGCGTCAGCCTCGCTCACAGCAACCTCCAACTCCTGGGCTCCAGCGATCCTCCCGCCTCAGCCTCCCGAGTAGCTGGGACTACAGGCACGTGCTACCATGCCCGGCTAATTTTTTCTATATATTTTTAGTTGTCCAGCTAATTTCTTTCTATTTTTGGTAGAGATGGGGTCTCGCTATGTTGCCCAGGCTGGTCTCAAACTCCTGAGCTTGAGCAATCCTCCCGCCTCGGCCTCCCGGAGTGCTGGGATCACAGGCGTGAGCCACCGCGCCCGGCCGAGATGCTGGCTTTTATAAAGCTCCCCGGGAGATGCCACCCAGCCACCAGGTCGGCAGGACAGGTCCAGGGGACGGAGGCGTCACATCCAGGGAACGAGGCCGACGCCGTCTGTGCAGCTCTAACCATTGTCCCCCCAAGGACGCAGTGGCCGGCCGTGCCTCGGTGAGCCAGTGCGCCCCAGCCACGCCCCCCAGGGCAAATCTAATCACGAAAGACCCGGACCCCGACCAAACACAGACTCGGAACTTCCGGAAAGCTCCAGCTCCACAGGCAGTCGGCAAGGAGGCGGCAGGCCTCGGGGTGAGTTTCTTCCCGGAGCCGACTTCCAGCCGCCAGGAAGACCCCCCGGGTCCTCCCCGGCCGCCCCGGGCCCTGCCTCCTCCGAGGCTCCGCAGAGCTCTTATTACCCTATCGGCAGCGGGATGATTTCTTCAAACAAAATCTTTGGAACTCGGTTCGTCCGGCTGTGACTCGGGCCCGTTTATTTTGACACCTGCTGACACGTCCCTGAGCCCACCTCCTGCCGGTCGCGTCTTCCCCGCTCCGAACGGCCCTCGCGGATCCAGAAACCCAGCCCGCCTTCCCCGAGCCTGGCGGGTTCCACGTCCTCTGAACGGGGATCCGCGGTCCAGTCCCAGTCCGGCCACTTCTGAGCTGGGTGGCCTTGGGCTCAGTGTTCTCATCTGCAAAATGGGCACCGACCGGATGCCGCCAAGAAGACAGGAGGCGATGGTGTCACAATCTTCGCCGGTGCCTGGCTCGCATGCAGGAGGCACTCAATAACGGCAGCGTGATTGGAATGAGAGAGGAGTAGCAGGCAGCCCAGAGTCACACAGCCTCTGGGATTCACGCCCCCCGTGACCCACAGCTCTGACCCCGAGTCAGTCGCCAGGGACGGATCCCAAGTTGCGTCCTCCGGCGAGACCACCGACGTCCAAGCAGAGCCCAGAGAGGCGAGGAAGGGAGTCATGTGAGGATTCGGCAGGAGAGCATTCCAGCAGGGGGAGCCAGTGCAAAGGTCCTGAGGCACGCACGGTGTTCCCGCACCGGGGAGGCATCGCTAGTGGAGACCCGTCTGCCACTGACGCCGGGTCGGCCCTGGGACCCCTCCTCGGCCCAGGCCGCGAGCCGCCAGTCGGGGCTGGACGCTCCGCGGGGCCGGCGCCGTCCGGGTTCTCGCGGCCACGGACACCGTCGTTCACGGGCATCGCCCACGCGCGCGACACGGACCGGCTGCTTTTCAAACTCTCTCGTTTCCACACTCACGACACGAACCGGGGTGCCGGCGGCGGCACCCCCATTTCACAGATGAGGAAACTGAGGCCCCGAGGGGTCCAGAGACGCGCGCGCGGGACCCCCCAGCTGAGAAGCCGAGAGCTGGGATCCGAGCACAGCGGGCCGGGGCCCTGCGCTCCGACGGGCCGGTGGAGGCAGGTGCGGGCTGGAGGCCGGGAACCTTCCGGCCGTGCCGGCTCGGGGCGGCGTCGGGGGGCCGGGGCTGGGACCCACCTCTGCCCCGTACCCGCTGCCGGGTGTCCGGTCGGTCTCTGGGCCTCTTTGCAGGTAAAAGGGGGCGTCCACGGCGTCCGCCTCGCGAGGTTCCGTGAGTGCCGCGGGGTAACGCGCAGGAAGCCCGCGGTCGACGTTATTGATATTATTACTGTTACTCGCCCCGAGCTCCCGAGGTCCCCGTGACCCTGAGCGGGTGCCCGGCAAGCCCGTGGAGGAACACAGGGACAGCAGCCGCCTCGGGGTGGCACCGAGCGGGCGAGGGGGGAAAGGAAAGGAAGGAGGCAGCCGGGTGTGAGCCCACCCACGGCGGCCGCCGCTTTGCTGTGTGACCTTGGGCAAGTGCAGCGCCCTCTCTGGTCCTCCAGCTCCCGCTCGTTCACATTCAGGGACATGCACGGAGGCCCTCCCGGCTCTGCAGACCTGACCAGGCCTGTTCGGCGGTGGCTGCCGCGGGCCCAGCCTGGGGCCGGGGCCTCCATATCGGGCGTGGAGGAGGCCTGGGGCCCCCGGGGCCTCCCCGTTCCGGGGCAGGGTGGGGAGCTGGGTCTCGCTGGCTGTGTGCTCCGCCCCCCGCATTTTCCTCCCACCCCCCACCGGGCTCGGGTCTCCTCGATGCCAGGCAAGCTCCACTCAGCCTTGCAGATGTGGCCGGGCGCCGCCGCCTCCAGGAAGCCCTCCCGGACCCAGGACCTGTGCGTCCCGCTCCCGGGACACGGTCTGACTCGGGGTCTGTCTTCCTACCGGACGGCCGTCTTCGAGGGCAGAGCCGTGTCCGGGTCCCAGGCCCCCGTGCGGAGCGCCAGCCACGGCGAACGCCGGCAGCCCTTGGCGAATGAATGAATGAGGGGGTGGGTGAATGAATGAATGAATGAGAGACGCTCCGAGGCTCCAGCGTGGGACGGGCGGGATGGCGTCGAGCGAACGGCAGGGGTCTGGAGCTCAGTCCCGGCGCCACCCCACCCTGGCCGGGCGAACACGCTCCCGCCCCTGGCAGCCTCGCCGCAGTCCCGGCGCCGGCAAAGCACGATCAGGTTTCTCGGCCTCTATCCGGCCCGGAACTCTCCTCCCGCCACCACCCAAAGCCCCGCGAGCGACTCCGCCCTGGCCCCCGTCACCTGCCGCCCGGGGGGCTTGGCTGGGGCGAGGGAGGCGGGCAGAGGCCAGTCAGACCTGGAGCTCCGACCCTGTGGCCTTGGGAAGGTCGCTGGACTCTCCGTGCCTCAGTTTCCGCATCCACAAAATGGGTACAGTGACCGTTCCTTCCTCATGAGGTCGTCGTGGAGATTTTACGAGCCACGCGCCCGGCACTCGGTGGGCGCCCCGTGGCCTCGCTCGCCAGTCTTACCGCCCGGGTGAGACGGAACCGGGGCCGAGCCTCTGCTTGCGCAGGGTGGCGTCCGACGCTGTGATTTTAGCGCGTGCGGGAAAATCCGCCGCGCTCTGTGCTCTCCCAGCCTGACTCCCGTGGCAGGTCCCGCGGCTCCTGCCCACGGCCCGCGTGCTCAGTCATTCGTCCCGCCCCACCCCCCACGGCAGCCGGGCCACGGCAGCCAGACCCCATGTCTGAGCAGCTCCTCCCCTGCCGGAAGCCTCTGGAAGCTCCTCGCTGCCCGCAGCCCTGCCAGGCCCCATGACTGGTGATTCCCCAAAAGTGCCCTGTGCTGGCCCGGCTCGGCCGCCAGCCCCGCCCCGTCACCTGTCGAAATCTCGCTGCTCATTCGGTCCTGGGCTCCTGCCGTGTGTCCATCTAGGGGACGGTCCCCGTCCAGCCTGAATCGCCTCACCGTGGGGCCTTTCTGAAATAGAAAGACCACCGGGGTGAGGGTGGGGGTGGGAGGGACCGTCGGGGCCCCCGGATCTCAGCGACACCCGGGGGGGTTTCCCGGTGGGGCCGCTGTGGTCCAAGCCCCGTCTGAGGGTGACCCGAATCGGCTCTCCCCGTCTGTGATGTCAGCCCGCTCTGCTGTGGCCGGTGGCTACGTCCTTTGCCCCATCATGGCCAATCTTCGGTCACCGTCGCGTCCCCAGGGCCCCGTTTGGCACTTGGTCCCTGACAGATGTCCGGTGCATGTTTGTTGAATGAATAAAGGACTCCGGACAAAACCAGAACAGGTGCATCTTGGGATCACGAAATCCCAGGTGCTCTGAACGACGCTCCGGCCTTGCTCTGGGCGGGCCCTAGATTATCCCCGTGTTGCAAAGAGGGAAACCGAGGCTCAGCGTGGAGTCTGGCGCAGAATTCTCCACTCCGCGGCCCAGGCAGGACGTGTCTCGCGGAGCCAGAGTCCACCATGGGACCCACGTGGGGTGTCCCCAAGCTGCCCCCAGGACGCAAAGAGGCCACGGGTGGATCTGGGGGTCGTTTCCGACCACTGAGCCACCCTCCCAGCAAGGCCGGGTCCCCGCCCCCGCCCCCCTCCCGGCCACCCCGTCCCCGTCAGTCACACAGGAACCGAAATCACACCTGGACCGGTGGGAGTAAAGCAGAGACGAGAAATCGAGTCGCGCCTCCCGCCAGCACCAGGAGCCCGGCACGTTCCCCAGAGCTGCGCAGAGGGCCACCCGCCCGCCTGCCTCTGTCTCGAGCTCTGAGCCTCAGTTTCTTCATCTGTCAAATGGGGGAGTAACGGCCCCGCAGCAATAAAACGATGCAGGTGAATTACTTTGCTGTTGCTTTTAATCTCAGAGTCACCTCCAGGCCCCTCCCGGACCCAGCGCCCAGCAAGGACACCGCGTGCGACCAGTGACTCGGCGTCGAGCGGGCGCTGGGGGACAGGGGTGTCTCGGAGTCCCTGGCAGGGGCCTGAGTCCCGTCTCTGTCCTGACTCCTCAAGTGACACTGTCCCCCAGCCCTCCCAGGACAGCAGCTCCGGCTGACACCCGGACAATGACCCCGTGCGAGACCCGCCCAGCCGGAGCGCCCAGCTAAGCCCCTCCCGAATTCCTGGCCACGGAACGCGACAAACAGCTGTCGCCGTTTGGATGACGGACACAGACACCCTGGCCTCCCGCCACGTTCCTCGGGACTCAGGCAGGAGCTGCCCCGGGTCGCTGGGTGTCCCGCCGAGCGCAGGTGACAAGCCAAGCTCCGATCCTCACCTCCCTCGACCAGAGGCTGTTGCAAGCCCGGCCAGGTAACCAGGTTGGAGGGTTCTGCTTCTGTGTTGCGGCGTCGGACCTGAAAAGCCGGGGTTTCCCCGAATTCAGGCACAGCCAGGTAGGACCGGCACATGCTCTCTGCCGGGCCCCGGGCCGAGCACACGCAGGTGAACCAGCCACGGTCTCCCTCCTCTGGAAGCCTGGCGGGGGCCACCTAACCTCCATCGAGCGCCTGCATGGGTCGGTGCCAAGTAGCGGCCAACCGCTCAGAATCCAGCCACTTCGCGGCCATCGTTGTTCCGTTGCCAGGACCGGTGCAGTAGCCAGTTCACCGACCTCCCTGCTCCTCCCTGCCCAGTCCCGCGATCTGTGCTGCAGATCAGACCCCGGCACTCCGCAGCTCAAAACCCTCCACCGATCCCGACACAGAAACCAAAGTTTACAGTGGAAAGATCTGGGATCACCTCTCGGCGGGATGGTGACGGGGAACTCAGTCCCACCTGTGAAGTCTCGGCTCAGTTTATTCAGGGTGTTTAGTTTCTCTAAAATCGGGGGGGGTGGGGAACAGGTTAAACGACACCTTAAGGAAACTAACAGACATCAAAACTGTCCCAGACTCTCTGTTGCCTGGGCTAGAGTGCCATGGCGTCAGCCTCGCTCACAGCAACCTCCAACTCCTGGGCTCAAGCGATCCTCCTGCCTCAGCCTCCCGAGTAGCTGGGACTACAGGCAGACGCCACCATGCCCGGCTAATTTTTTCTATATATTTTTAGTTGTCCAGCTAATTTCTTTCTATTTTTTTAGTAGAGATGGGGTCTCGCTGTGTTGCCCAGGCTCATCTCGAACTCCTGACCTCGAGCAATCCTCCTGCCTCGGCCTCCCAGAGTGTTGGGATCACAGGCGTGAGCCCCCGCGCCCGGCCTGTCCCGGGCTCTTTACGAGACTCCGTGTCTGAGTCACGGTTCCCAAACGCACCCCAAATGTTCCAGGATGCCGCGGGACACAGGCCCCGGCGGGACGAATGTCTCCGACACGACGCCGAGTAACGCGGCCTCAGATGAAGGTCAGCAGCTGGGCGGTGGCTCTGGCGTGACGTCCTGGGACGGCCGCGGCCGATCTGTCTGATAGAAATTAGACTCCGTGGTCGCCGTCGCGATCCCGCCTCGTGGCGCTGTCGGTAGGCGGAAAGCCCGGCTGCGGCGCCCACGCGGGTCTGCGCAGGGCGGACAGCACAGTCCCCGCAGAGCCCCAGGGAGCGGCCGCGGGGACCTTCAGGAAAGACCCAAGGGGTTAGAGAGGGGTCCGGAGGCTGGAAAAGCCCCGCGAGCCTCCTGCGCGAGGAGGTCGCCCGGAGGAGCCGCGGGAACAGCGTCATGGGGAGAGGGAACAGCCTCCCCGCTGGCTCTGGGCACCAGGGTGGGGAGGGGTTGGCCGTGCCCCTTTGCCTGGAAAGGCCCACATTGCCAGACCCCTTCTCCCTGCCCCGTCCCCCGTCCCCCGGGTGTGCTCTTGGGCAAGTCCCTGTCCTCTGTGAGCCTCGGTTTCCCTGAGAGCGGGGTCAGCCTGGCCCGTCTCCGAGGTCACCCCGGCCTCTGACTCTTGTAGAGAATCACAGAGCAGGGCACCAAGCTCTGGAACCTTCCACGCCTCCTGCTACGCTCAGACAGGTGCTTCTCCCACGAGACTCCAGGAAACCAGCGCTCGGCGCTCAGAGCTGTTCCTGGCTGTAGTGCCTGGAAGGGCGTGAGGGAAGGACACTGAGGCCCGCGAGGTGGAGCCGTCCAACCCGGGACGTGGCCCAGGGAGACCCCCACGACCGCACCCCTCCTGCCCCCGGTGAGAATGACGGCGGCAGGAAGACCCCGGCCCCGCCGTGGGCCGAGAGCTCCCAACACCCCGCGATTTGCCCCCGAGTCCGCCGGGGGCTGCGGCTTCGGGGGAGCGGAGAGGGCTGGACCCCGCCCCGGGAGACGTCGTCGTGCAGAACGCGCTACGGCCGGACGGGTCAACTGAGCTCTGTCACCCGCTTCGGACGCAGCCTCCGGCTTGCCCCGGGGACGGGAGAGTGGACCCCGCGGACGGACTGTTCCGGCAAAAGCCCAGCCGCGGGGAACGCCGGAGTGAAGCGGACCCTTTCGCAGGGCGGGTGGGGAAAGTGTCGCGGGAGGGGCGGGCAGTTCAGCCGGAGGGCGGGATATGGGAGGATGTGCGGGGCGATAGGACGCCATCGAAGACTCTAGAGAGAGAGAGAGAGCAACGTGGCGACTTGGCTTTTCCTCGGGGCTCACGGCTCTGTGGCTGGCTGGTGGCTCTCCCCACGGGGGCCCTCGTCCCCAGCGGGCTGGCCTGGGATTTTGCGCACGACGGGGAGAGGTTCCGAGACAGCGAGAGCGGAGGCTGCCAGGCTCCCGCCACGACTGGTTCCCCAGGCCGGTCTCGGGGTCAGCCCAGATCTGCAGGGATGGGGCCGGATCCGCCTCTTGACGGGGAGGCTACGGAGATGACGCTTTCTCAGTCTGCCGCCTGGGCGACCTTCGTTGCACTTTGCCGTGGCCGGGGCTCTCCCGGCGTCGCACGGGTGGTGGGGACGCAGGCGGAGCGCCGTCCACAGACCCGCACCCTCGCCCCTCTCCACGGGGGCCGCTCCAGGCGGGATTAAGGGCACGAAATCTGTCCCCGAGGCTCAGAGGACGGCCAGGCCTCCGGGAGGGGACACGTGCACGGGCTTTGGGGACTGTCCCTCTGGAACCCGGAGCCCCCAGCACGCACCAGGCACTCAGCTGCGTCCAGGGATCCAGCGTCCAGCCGCACAGGTGGGGTCTTCACCGCGACCAGCGGGACACGCAGAGACCCCAGACGGGGGTGCTCTGATAACGTTGTCACTGTGGCCCCGAGGGACCAAGCTGAGAAATAAAGTGACTTCTGAGCCGCCTCCGTGGAACTCCGTGCGTCCCGCTTTCCGGGACGCCTTCGTTTAAAAAGGGGCAAGTGACACAAGGTGTTGAAGATGCCAGAGGATCTCGCCGAGACGTCCCGACTTGTCAGAGGGAAAAAAGGAGAGTGGAAAAGGGAGAAGTTATAGAATTATAATCAACAATAATTTATTGCGTGTTTAAAAAGAGCCGGAAAAGAGGGATCGTGATGTCCCCGACACGAAGAAAAGGTGAATGTTCGAGGTCGTGATCTCCCAATCACTCTGATGCGATCATCACACGTTTACACGGGTATCAAAATAGCACATGCACCCCCCAAAGTGTGTACAACTACTATAGAGCCATTAAAAATAACACAAAGGGGCCGGGCGCCGTGGCTCACACCTGTCATCCCAGCACTCTGGGAGGCCGAGGCGGGCGGATCGCCTGAGGTCAGGAGTTCGAGACCAGCCTGGGCAACATAGCGAGACCCCGTCTCTACTAAAAATAGAAAGAAATTAATCTGACAGCTAAAAATATATAGAAAAAATTAGCCGGGTGTGGTGGCGCATGGCTGTGGTCCCAGCTACTTGGGAGGCCGAGGCAGGAGGATCACTTGAGCCCAGGAGTTGGAGGTTGCTGTGAGCGAGGCTGACGCCACAGCACTCTAGCCCGGGCGACAGAGCGAGACTCTGTCTCAAAAAAAAAAAAAACAGGAAAGAAAAGACGAAAACTTCCTTAATACCTGAAAATGTCTCATTCCGGGATGTGTCCGGTGATTAGGGGTTCAGGGGTGGGGCCCCTCTCTCAGCCCCCTTCTCTTTATGTTGGAAGAAATAGAGGCCCAGAGAGGTTCGGCGATCTGCCCACAGTCACACAGCCAGTCGGTCGCCAATCTGGATTGGGACTCCCGTGTGCTTTCCAGGAAACCACACGTCACGGACTTCTCGGTCCCATCCGGGAGTCCCGGGTCACGCACGGTGGCCGCGGGCCAAGCACACGGACACGGGGCAGGGCGGTGAACTCCGAAGGCCGAGCAAACAGACTCAGCCGCGTGTCGTACACACGGACCGACGACAGCTGGTGGTTGCGGAATTATCGCCGCGCTCCAGGGCAACCGGACCCGGGCGGCGTTCGGCTTCCGCCGGAGGTCGCGGCCCCGGCGACGGTCGCACGATTGCTGCTCTTCTGGTCTCGCCGGACCGGGGTCTGGAGACTCGGGGACGGCCATGCCCCGTCCGTCACCGTGGTCACACGCGGAACACGAGGCGACGCGGGCTCGTGTCCAGGACCAGACGCCCCTTTCGCCCTGGTCCCGGCCACGGGGACACCTCCTTCCGTCCGTCGCTCCTCCGGCCCCCGGGAAGGAGCAGGGCTCCCGGCTCGGAGTCCGGTACGCGCAGATCCGAATGCCGGCTCCGCCGTGCGGCCCCGGGCGGGCGGCTCATCGTCGTTGTCTCTGAGCCTCAGTTTCCTCATCTGCGAAATGGGTCCTTCCTCCCAGGCTGCTGGGAGAGGCGGATGAGAAGACGCCGGTTGGCTCAGTGGACGTCAGTTCCTGCCCCGACCGACCCAGAGGGGGCGACTCTGTCGCCCGGTAAGGAACGTGCCGGGCCCGAGGCTTTCCACGCAGAGAGAGAGTCCAACGGGCTCAGAAGCCACAAAGAGCGTCCTCGAAGCACGAGGCCGGACGATGATGCGTCTCCGGAGGCCGGTTCCAGCTCCTCCGCCCTCGGTGCCACCGAGGTAATCCGGGCATTCGCCTCTCGCCTCCCCCAGGGCCCGCCCAGGGTCGCCGCCGGTGACCCAGAGCTGTCCCGTCCCTTCCTGTTCTCCAGAGTGGGCCCCTGACCCCAGGTCAGGCATCCGAGATGCGGCGGGGGACAACCCGCCACCTCCCTTCCCCCCGCCGCCCTCGACACGCCTCCTCCCTCGCTCACGCCGGCCGGCTCTGCCACCTTGGCAGAAATAACCAGAACGACAGCATTAATGACAAGCACGCGCCCCCCCCCCCCCCCCACCGTGGGCTCTGACCCTCACATCCGCCCCGAACGGGGCCCTGGTGCCATTCCCATTTCGCAGATGGGCAAACTGAGGCTCGGTTTGGGGCCGATGATCTCTTGGAACCGGACGTATGTCCCTCTGGGTCCCAGAGCCCCCATGTCAGACCCACGGCTGAGAGTTGGGACCTTCTCAGCGTCACTCTGGGTCACCAGACAAGCCACCCGCCGATTCTGACCCTCTGTTCCCCGGAGGAAGGGGCCACCCGCGGGGGGTGGGGACCTGGGCCGCCGGCCCGCCCGGGCTCAGATGACCCGTCCCGAGGGCCCCATCAGGCCAGCCTCGGATCAGGCCATAAGTGGGAACAAAACGGGCAGGGAGCTCGCGTCTCCGGCTTTGTTTATTGTCTGGGAGCTGGGAATATTTTGAATTGTTGTGTTTGGGGAGGGAGGGAAAAATAACCAACTGTAAGAAGGCAGCCACCGGGAGGCCCAGGCAAGAATGCAGAGAGGATCGGGCCTGCCCGGGGCCGTCTGGGCCACCGGAATGCTCCGCGGCCCAGCACCCTCTGGCTCAAGGATCCTCGGCTCTGAGGAGACGTTCAAATTGCCTGGAGAGCTTTATTTAAAAAAAAAAAAAAAAAAAATGAAAGCAAAGCCTCATAGTCATTTAAGTTGGAATTTCCGAGGGTGGGGCCCAGGCGTCAGAACTTTGCAAGCCGTACTGGGCAGCCAGGGCTGAGGACGGGCACCTATCACCCGGGAGCCTGTTAGAAATTGGGAGGCCGAGGCGGGAGGATGGTTTGAGGTCAGGAGTTGGAGACCAGCCTGAGCAAGAGCAAGACCCCCGTCTCTACTAAAAATAGAAAGAAATTAGCTGGACAACTAAAAATATATAGAAAACATTAGCTGAGCATGGTGGCGCATGCCTGTAGTCCCAGCTACCCAGGAGGCTGAGGCAGGAGGATCGCTGGAGGTCAGTAGTCCGAGACCAGCCTGAGCAAGAGCGAGACCCCCGTCTCTACTAAAAATAGAAAGAAATTAGCTGGACAACTAACAATATATACAAAAAATTAGCCGGGCATGGTGGCGCATGCCTGTAGTCCCAGCTACTCGGGAGGCTGAGGCAGGAGGATCGCTTGAGCCCAGGAGTTGGAGGTTGCTGTGAGCGAGGCTGATGCCACGGCACTCTAGCCTGGGTGACAGAGTGAGACTGTGTCTCAAAAAAAAAAAAGAAAAGAAATTTAGACTCTCAAGCCCCACCCCAGACCTGCTGAGTCAAACGTGTGTGTTGACAACACCGCCCGGAGCGTGTAGGCACTTTTCCTGGAGGAGGGTTGGGCAAGGTCACCTTGGCTAAGCTTCTCACGCCCCGGGAGGGAGACTGAGGCAGCAAGAGGCTCAGGGCTGGGATCCGGGTCTCTCCGGGGGAGATGAGGAAGGAAGGGACTCCCGTCGGTGGAGCTGGATGCAGGGTCTTAAAGACTGGCCTTTTCTCCCCAGCCACGCGGATGCACGGATGGCTGGTTTTCCAGTTTCTGGACCGCGTGTGCGCACGGCAGCTCCAGGCCCATTCGCTCAGCACAGTTCGCCGGGTGTTTGCCGCGGGGCCGGGCGCGGTGCTGGACCCGGCAGGCACAGCCCTGCCCGCGTGAAGTCTGGCGTGAAAGCGGCTGGAAACAGGTCGATACAGACATGACCAAGGTACGTTCACAGTTATCCAAGTTCGCACGAGACCAGAACAGGCGATGACGGCCCGGAGTGGCCGCGCGGCGTCGCGGGGTGGCGGGGGCTGTCGGAGACACCGTGGCCAGGCGGAGGTGGGGGGGTCTCCCGGGAGGGGGCGCCGGGTCTGGGGCCTCGATCGTGATTTTTGCTGCGGCATTCGCTGCCCACGGTGAACCACACACACCTAAAGCGCGCGGCGGGGCGGGTGTCCGCGGGTGTCACGGACCTGGGTGGCCTTCACCAGCCCGGCGTGGAGCAGCTCGACATCTCCCGGAAGGTTCTCCCGGGTCCCCGTACATGGGACCCCGTGGCACGTGGCGTCTGTCACCTGCCGGGCCCGGTGTTTTGGAGACCACGCCCCGCCCCAGGGTTTCGTGTCTGTCCACAGTCTGTCACTGTCCACGGGCGAGCCGTGGTCCTTCCGGCCGTTTCTCTGCTGTCGACAGAAACGGCCAGGCTGTTCCTAGTTTTAACTGTTCGAGCGGCAGCGCCGTTCTCTCTCTCTTGGACAGATGTCTTCGTTTCTCTTTGGCCGGTACCCCGGGTGTGGCCCGGGCCCGACAGGACACATGACCTTATCGGAAACCACCAGACTGTTCTCGGTAGCGGCCGCGCCGCTCTCTGTTCCCGCTGGTCCCGTCGGGGGCGGCGGAGCGAGCCGGGGAGGGAGGAGGCCCCTGTGGTCACCTGGGGGGTGGCGGATAAATAAACCTGTCCGTGTGTCCCCCGGGCCCCTGCAGGCCCCTCTCCAGCGAGACGCCGTCCCTGTCTGCCCAGCTCTGCGCGGCTTGGCTGTTCCCGCAGAGAGACGGGAGGAAGTGAGGCTCGGGGACCTGCCGCCCACAGGCCACATCCGGGCCCGGGGCCCCAGGCTCCGGGCGGGGACTGCCTCCCGCCTGCTCCGGGTCTGGGGCTCCGGGTCTGGCAGAGACCCAGGCGGCAGGAGGGCCCCGGGCAAAGTGCTCTGGGGGAGAGAGCTGGGAGGATGAGGGCGCGGAGGCGGGAAGGCCCAGGCGCACGAGCGTTCTGGTCTGCTGGCGTCGGACCAGGTGCCAGGGGCCAGGCTCGACGCCTCCCCTGAGTCATCTCCGCCCAATCCGTACAACAGTCCGGGCAGGGGAGAAACTGAGGCACAGAGAGGGAACATTA
>RJWJ010006181.1:37696-63851 GCA_004363605.1 Indri indri
TTTTTTTTTTTTTTTTTTGAGACAGAGTCTCACCCTTTTGCCTGGGCCTAGAGGGCTGTAACATCAGCCTCACTCAGAGCAACCTCCAACTCCTGACCTCAAGCGATCCTCCTGCCTCAGCCTCCCGAGTAGCTGGGACTACAGGCATGCGCCACCATGCCCGGCTAATTTTTTTCATTTTCTGTAGAGGTGGGGTCTCGCTATGTTGCCCAGGCTGGTCTTGAACTCCTGACCTCGACCGATCCTCCTGCCTCAGCCTCCGAGTAGCTGGGACTACAGGCATGCATCACCATGCCCGGCTAATTTTTTCTATATATTGTTAGTTGTCCAGCTAATTTCTTTCTATTTTTAGTAGAGACGGGGTCTCGCTATGTTGCCCAGGCTGGTCTCGAACTCCTGACCTCAGGCGATCCTCCCACCTCGGCCTCCCAGAGTGCTGGGATGACAGCCGTGAGCCACCACGCACGGCCGGCGACAACTCTCCGTGGCCTGACGGATGAGAGAGACTCTTCCCTAGCAAGGGACGCAAGGTTTCGCTCAAAGTCCTGGATCGATTTTATTTTACTAGTGAGAGCTGCTGGCAAAAGCGTCCGACCCGCCGCCTCTGAGCGGACGGCCGTGGTCGGCAGCCCGAGAGACGTGGCCCTCTGGGAGCTCTGCCCAGTGATCGATTTTCGTTCTTGAAGTGAGAAGAACGAGTCCCAGTGGGATTCCAGCCTGGTCTGTGGCTTCCGAGGGAAGCGTCTGCCTGGCCTGGCCCGCCCCGAAGCTGTCTCCGGGTCGCCGACCCTTTCGTTTCCCTTGGCGCTCGCCATCTCTTCGAGGGGGCAGGGATGGCGCGCGGTGACGCCGAGGGTCTCAAAGCCAGCCCCCGTAGGGGCCAGCGCAACAGAGCGCAGCGGCCAGGAGGGAACCGTGGCCCCCACGTGAGGGGGCGGCTGCGCCTGTCGTGCCCGGTGACTATAGACAGGTGGGCAACGGGCCCGGCGTGGCTCTATTTTGCCATTTTTCAAGAGGGTTTTTAAAATGTGAAATCTGCCAAGGTTTTATTTTATTTTATTTATTTATTTTTTTTTTTATTCTTTTGGAGACAGAGTCTCGCTCCGTGGCCCGGGCTAGAGTGCCGTGGCGTCAGCCTGGCTCACAGCAACCTCCAACTCCTGGGCTCCAGCGATCCTCCTGCCTCGGCCTCCCGAGTAGCTGGGACTACAGGCATGCGCCACCATGCCCGGCTAATTTTTTCTATATATTTTTAGCTGTCAGATTCATTTCTTTCTATTTTTAGTAGAGACGGGGTCTCGCTATGTTGCCCAGGCTGGTCTCGAACTCCTGACCTCGAGCGATCCTCCTGCCTCGGCCTCCCAGAGTGCTGGGATCGCAGGCGTGAGCCACCGCGCCCGGCCCCAAGCTTTTATTAAAGGAAATTAACTCAGGTCGTGCTAAAGCCAAGGGGAGGCCACAGCAGGGAAGCTGGCAGATGGGTTCAGCGCAGAGACCCCCGTTGCAGACCCCCGAGCGCCCAGCAGGCCCAAGTCACACAGCCGGGGAGCCACGAAGCTGGGGTCTCTGGGCTCCACGCTGAGGTCCCTGCACCCCTCCCCGTGAGCCCCCCCGGCTTTGGTGACATCCTGTCTGACCACCCCTCCTCCGAGAGTGTCACCTCTGGGACTCTGCTCCGTAGCACCCTGGCATCCCTGCCCGGGGAGAGGGGTAGCGGGTGCAAGCTGAGCCGGGCCGGGCCCGAGCGGGGGCGGCTTTCTGGGGGGAGAGAGGACAGAAGAGAACACAGAAGGGAAAAGGTCTCCCTGGAGGTCACACACGCCTGCCCTGATGCCGCCAGGGCGGCGACGTGGAAAATGGTCCCCGGGGCCCGCTCATTCAAATAAGGACAAGAATAATGGCACGGTCCCCATCTCCATTTAAAAATAGTCACAGTAGCTGACACCCACTTGGCACTTCCCGGGTGCCGGGTGCTGTTCCGAGCTCTGCACGCCGTTAACCTTGGAGCCCCACAGATGAGGGAGGTCTGAGTCCCTCGCCCAAGGTCACACAGCCTGGCACAGCCAGGACCCGGGAGCCCTGCACCCAGCTTCACGCCACAGCCTCAGGTGGCGCTGCCGAGGAGGGCTCGGCGGCTGCGCCCATTTCTCGGAGGGGAATGGCGAGTCTTGGAGAACTCGGTGTGACCGCCCAAAAGCGAGCGAGTCTGGTTTGCACCTGGCTGTACTCAGGGAGCCCCAGGGCTCACCCGGGAGCCAGGAGGATGGGCGAGCGGTGGGGCCTGGCGGCTGCGCCCATTTCTCGGAGGCGAAGGGCGAGTCTGGTTTGCACCTGGCTGCACTCAGGGAGCCCCAGGGCTCACCCGGGAGCCAGGAGGATGGGCGAGCGGTGGGGCCTGGCGGCTGCGCCCATTTCTCGGAGGCGAAGGGCGAGTCTGGTTTGCACCTGGCTGCACTCAGGGAGCCCCAGGGCTCACCCGGGAGCCAGGAGGATGGGCGAGCGGTGGGGCTTGGCGGCTGCGCCCATTTCTCGGAGGGGAATGGCGAGCCTCACAGAACCCAGTGTGAGCGCCCAAAAGCGTGCGAGTCTGGTTTGCACCTGGCTGCACTCGGGGAGCCCCAGGGCTCACCCCGGAGCCAGGAGGATGGGCGAGCGGTGGGGCCTGGCGGCTGCTGCAGGCGGGGACCCGGCGGGAGGGGGGGCGGGGACCGGCTGGGCCACCTGGCAGCAGCGCCTGCACCCAGCGTGCGCGCGCGCGCGGCGAGCCCGGCTCTTTGTGCGCCCAGCCCATGCGCGTGCGTGTGCGTGCGCGCGCGAGTGTGTCCGCGGGGGCGGGGCCCGGCGCCCAGGCCCCGCCCCGGCCCCGCCCCCGGCCCGCCCCCGGCCCGGCCGAGCTGGTATTTTTCCACCCAGCAGGATGGGCGATGCTGCGCCGCCTGCTCAGACAACGGACTCGCGAGGTCAGGAAGGAGCCGCTCAGACGGTACCGCCTCCTCCGCGCCGCCGCCAGCGCCGAGCCCCAGCCCGAGCGGACGGAGCGCGGACCCCCGCGGACCCCCGCGGACCCCCGCGGCGTCGCCAGGTACCGGGCGGGGCGGGGGAGGAGCGCGGGGTCGCGCTGGCCTGGCCGGCCGGGCGGTCATTGTCTCCCCGGCGAGAGCGCGGGGGCTCCCGGTGCGGGCAGGTGCGCGCGTGGCCCGGGCTCGCCAGGTGTCCCCGCGTCTGCGTGTGGCTGCGCCTTGGCGTCCCCGGCTGTGCGCACGTGTGTGACCCCGCGTGTCGCCGAGCCCGGCGGGTCCCCGGCTGCGCCCTGGAGGGGTCCCCGGGTGCCCAGGAGGCCGGCGGCCCCGCGGGCTGCCAGGGCGCGCGCCGAGTGGGGACAGGTGAGGAGGTGGCACAGCCTGGCTCCGGGGCGCTGCCCGTGCGCGCCGCGCAGGTGGCACCGCCAGCCCCCTGCGGCCCCGCGGGGTGGCACTGAGCCCCCCAGGGACGGCCGGGGCGGGGGCCAGCAGGGCACGTCCTCCTCCAGACCGGTCCCCTTTTTTCCGAGGGTTCCTCTTTTGGGCAGCAGGTTCCTGTCCCCCTCCCTCCGGGGGAGGCCACACAGAGAATCCGGGACTGGCCGGGGGACCCGTGGGTGGCCCTCCGGGACAGGGAGGTGCGTACCGGGCAGGGCCACCGGCCCGGCTATTTTGGTCACTGTCCTGCCCCCCTGCCAGATGCTGGCCTCCCCCAGGACCGGCCCCGAAGGCCTCGGAGGCAGCCCGGGGCCCCCCTTTCCGGCCCCCCGGGGAAAGAAATCAGCTCGGTCACCACCGAGATGCCGGAACGGAGGGTCTCCGGGCTGAGGTCTGGTGGCGCGTGGCTTATCTGGACTCCGGTAAACCGGCCCCCGGGCTTTGGCACGGCCGACGCTCGAATAAATGTCACCGAGATCTTTCGAAAATTTCTTTTTAATTTTCTGTTGGCTGCAAGGGAGGGGATGTCGTCCAGAGTCTCCCAGCCAGAAGGAGTTTATTTTTATGAGAGAGAGCAAGCGACTGCTTAGCAACCGCCTGCCTCCCTCCCGACCGGGGAGTCACCCGGTGAGTGCGGGGTGGGCTGGAGTCGCAGGAAGGGATGTCGTCCTTACGGTGCTGGGGGGATTCGCGGGGGGCCGGCCGCCGCTGAGCGGCCTCAGTGGGTGCGATTGGAAGAACGGATGGAGGTCTTAGGCCTCCCGGCTCAGCCTCCAGCTGTTGACCTTGGGCAACCTTGCTTGGCCTCACCTTCCTTACCTGCGAAATGGGTGGGATGGACTGATGATGGGGTTAACCAGGGACCGGGGGCCGGAGCTTGTCCCCAGGGAGCTAAGTTTACGTCCTGCGCTCTGTCTTAACGAGCAGGTGACCTTGAGCGCTTCCCTTGGTTTCTCTGAGCCTTGGCTTGGCTCTCGGGGCGGCCGGGACGCCGGCACCGCCTCACCGTGTCCTTGAGGGGATTGAGGGAGATGAGGCCCAATAAGCCGGCGGTAAGCCGTAAAGCCGGGCTCGGCCGTGGAGCTGCTGATTAGAGGGCGTCACGAGGGCCCGGGTCACCGCGGTATGTGGCCAGGGCCAAGGTGCCCTCTCCGGCCCTTGTGCTTGGGGAGTGAACTTGTCCTGACCCGCGCGGCATTCCGCTTTCCTCCTCCTGCGGTGACCCGGCTCTGCAGAGCGTAGGGGCAGAGTGGCCCATTTCACAGATGGGCAAACTGAGAGCCACCCAAGGCACTTTGCCTTGGTCGGACGTGGGTCACGGATGTCCTGGGGAGTTGAGATTGAGCAAGGGGCCTGGGGGAGATACGGGACAAAAGTGGCCTGATCCTCAGGGCAGGAGGGTGGGACTGGAACTGATTTGTGCCCCGAGGCCGTCCCCAGCTCGTCCCCCAGCTCTTCGTCTCCTGTCTCCGTGCCTTCCCTGACGTCTCCCGCCCCAGGAGGCCGTCTGAGCTCCGGGGACCGTAGTTTTTTCTAACCCGAACTCATCGGTCCGTCAAAGGGGGAGGGTGCGAGCGAAAGTCAGATTTCGGGGGACTGCGTCTCGCTTCTCGTTTGCTCATTTGCTGTGGTCCAAGCATTGGTTTGAATTTGTGGGTTCTGGCGGGGTGGGGGGGGGACCGTGGACCCGGGAATGCCCGGGGGTGGCCCCCCGAGGGAGAACGAGAGGTCCTTTCCACTGTGCCTCATGCGGTTGGTTAATAAACCTCGGTCAGTCCCGGGCAGGCACTGGATTTGGGGTCGAGTGTGGGCTCCGCCGGGCAGAGGTGGGAGCTGGTGGTGGCCGCAGGGACATGGCCGTCCGCGGGGCTCTAGGGCACCGAGGGTGGGGGACTGGGCGGGAGGTGATATTGGAGCGACTTGCTGGCTTCGGCCTCCCCGGAGCACCCAGCCCTGGTGTCTTCAGGGCGGGGTGTGTCCGTCCTAGACGGGGCTGCAGGGTTTCCCGGTCCCTTCCTGGTCAGAGGCTTCATTTGCAAACCGGGGCTGAGGCTAGGCTGAGGGTGGAGGTTCGGAGGCCGGGACGGTGGGGGGCGGCAGGAATCGCTGTTCTGGCTCTGAGGCTTGGCCGGCCAACGCTTTCATGTAAAAGCCAACGTGCAAACCACCCAGAACAATAAAGGGAGCGGTCAGGGGTGGTCGGGGAGGGGCGCAGGCTGCCCCGACTGTGTGTGATCAGGCATCGGAAAAACCTCAGATACTTTCTAAAAAAAACCCACCAAATTCAGATTCCCAGGCCTGGTCTGGGCTTCCTAAAGCAGAATCCCCAGGGGGTGCAGCCTGGGAATCTGTATTTTTAAGTTTTCTTGTGTGATTTTAAAATATATTTTTATTTTTTATTTTTTTTTTTGAGACAGAATCTCACTCTGTTGCCTGGGCTAGAGTGCCGTGGCGTCAGCCTCACTCACAGCGACCTCAGACTCCTGGCCTCAAGCGATCCTCCTGCCTCAGCCTCCCGAGTAGCTGGGACTACAGGCACGCGCCCCCATGCTCGGCTAATTTTTTCTAAATATTTTTAGTTGTCCGGCTAATTTCTTTCTATTTTTTTAGTAGAGACGGGGCCTCGCTCTTGCTCTTGGTCTCAAACTCCTGGCCTCAAGCGATCCTCCCGCCTCGGCCTCCCCAGGTGCTGGGATGACAGGCGTGAGCCACCGCACCCGGCTTAAAAAATATTTTTAAATTGAGGTATAATTTACATGCGGTGAAATGCAAAGATCCTGTTACAGTTCGATGAGTTTTGACAGATTCATGTACCTGCGTAACCGCCACCCAGAGCAAGACGTAGAACAGATTTCCAGCACCCTAGAAAGGTGTCTGTGTCCCCCACCTCCCAAGACCGCATAAACTAAAAAGCGACCCTTCCACAGCATTAGAACGTACGTTTAATCTTCAGTCTGTCCGTCCGACTATCATCTGTCTTTTCATGAGGGTATGCATTTCCCTCCGCACGCAGCTTTGGCTGCACCGCTCAGGTGTCATGGGGACACAGACTCCCTTCTGTTACTTTCCGAGTCCGTTCTTCTTTCGGTTTTGATTTCCTCTTCCATCCGGGGGTTATTTAGGATCTGCTCAGAAGCGAGCCGTAGTTCCGTTTTGTTGTTAACAAAAGCAGCACCATCGTGTTCTTGGTTCTCCCGCTCGGTCTGTGGACCGGCATGTCTCAGGACGCACGGATGCGCCGGGGTGTTCCGAACGGCTGGGCTGCCTTTGGGAACCACGGACCCTGTCCGTCCTGTGTAATCACCCCGAGTGCTGCCAGCTCAGTGAATGAAACACCCCTCTCCCCCGCCCCCCCCCCCAGGGACTTTGAACTTGCCCTGGTGGTGGGCAGAGAAGGATCTGGAGCCCATGCGGTGTTCTGAGACGGGAAGGAGCTGTTTTTGCATGGAGCTTTCTCTCCTTCCTGCTCTGTGACCCTGCATCTGCCCTGTGGGTTCTTCCCTCCCTCTCTGGGGAGGTTCCCCAGGACGGTGACGCGCCCCAGCTCACACAGCCAGGGAGGAGGAGGGAGAGAACTGGAGCCAGGGTCCACCCGACGCCGGAGCACCTACTGTGCGTCGGGACGGGAGGGCGGGAGGAAGTGAAACAGCCCGTGCCCAAGGAGGGAGAAGAGATCGGTATCAGGAGGTTAATGAACAATCCCGGGCAGTTTATGCCGAGGGTGGGCGCGTGGTCCAGCCCGGGAACGCCGCGGCAGGTCCGAGGGAGAGTGCCCCGCGGGGACTGTGGGATCAGCCGGTTAACCTTTTCTGCGCGCCCATTTTATGGATGAGGAGACTGAGGGCTGCGTGGGGCATTTATCAGTGTGGGAAGATAAGAGCCGTCGTTGGCTCGCCCCTGGCCCCCGAGCTGCACCCGCCGTTCGCCGGTTACGTAAAACTCCCCTTTGCAGGAGGGATTTGAGGACAATGTTAATGCCTCTGTGTTAAATTTCTTTTTTTATTTTGAATTTTTTTTCTATTTGTGGTAGAGACGGGGTCTCGCTCTTGCTCAGGCTGGTCTCGAACTCCTAACCTCAAGCGATCCTCCTGCCTCAGCCTCCCGAGTAGCTGGGACTACAGGCACACGCCACCGTGCCTGGCTAATTTTTTCTATATATTTTTAGTTGTCCGATAATTTCTTTCTATTTTTTTTTTTTTTTTAGTAGAGACGGGGTCTCGCTCTTGCTCAGGCTGGTCTCTAACTCCTGAGCTCAAACAATCCGCCCGCCTCGGCCTCCCAGAGTGCTAGGATTATAGGCGTGAGCCACCCGCCCGGCCCCAGGGTCTTTCTTTGCACACAATAAAAGTGCCAAGTGACTCACCGCAGTGTTCCCAGAGTGCCCTTCACCCGAGGCTGCCAGCTGCTTGGTGGGGGGTGGAAGAGTGCGGTCGGCTCGCGGATTTCAGCAGAGTCATGCTCAGTGGGTGAAGGGTGCCGGAAGGAGGCGGTCCCGAGGGCTCTGCCTTCCTGCCCCAGGGCCGGTCCTCGCCCTGGTGGAAGACTCGGGCCATGACTTCGGTGACATTCGGTCCGTCTCCGGATGGCACCTGGGTGGACATCACCACCAGCAAGACAATAATCTCCTCACCAGTGCCTCCTGGGGGCCAGCTCCCGGCAGGCTACTCTCCTGCTCTAAAGCCCTCAGTGGCTCTCTAGTGCTTCGTGCAATCAAGTTCAAACTCCTTAGCCTGGCATCGGAGGCCCTGCGTGATCTGGCTCTTGGTCAGTGTTCACACTGTCCCGCCGCAGCTTCCAGTCTGGCTTGGGTCTGCTCCCGCATGGGCATGGTGGCGCAGGCCTGTAGTCCCAGCACTCTGGGGAGGCTGAGGCAGGAGGATCGCTCAAGGTCAGGAGTTCGAGACCAAGCCTGGGCAGCATAGCAAGACCCTATCTCTACTAAAAATAGAAAGAAATTATCTGGACAACTAAAGATACATAGAAAAAATTAGCCGGGCATGGTGGCGCATGCCTGTAATCCCAGTTACTCGGGAGGCTGAGGCAGGAGGATCCGTTGAGCCCAGGAGTCTGAGGTTGCTGTGAGCGAGGTTGATGCCACGGCACTCTAGCCCGGGCAACAGAGCCAGACTCTGTCTCAAAAAAAAAAAAAAGAAAGAAAGAAATTGCACACACGTGATTCGTGGACTATGACAGGGGCCCTCTTACAATCAGAGGTCCCGTGTCAGACACGGCAACACCAGTGTTTGGAGGCCGCGGCCTCCGGCTTCTCGTGGGGCTGAGCCAAGTCCTCCCGCTCCAGCCTCCCAGCCTGGGAGGGGCCGCCGAGCTGGGCTTTGGGTCTGAGGGAAACGCCTGCTGAATGAACGGGGAAAAGACGCTTCTCTGTGCTCCGGGAGCCCAGGTCACCACGCTGGGTGCTGTCCCTGCGGGTCCCCTTGGTTCTTCAAGGTGTCCCAGGCCTCGCTCTGAAAGGAGGCTCCCAGGTTTGGGGACCGCAGGAGCACAGCTGCTCCCAGGGGGGCTCTTTGCGGGGAGCGTTGCCACGGGGAACAGCGTGGGTTCTTCTGCCCTCGGTAGGAGAAGAGAGATCAGAACAGACTTAAAAATTCCAAAGCTGCCAGTCCCTCTCCGCGACGTGCGCCCCCAGGACTCTCCGGGGTCCCCCGAGCCCCGCCAGCCTGGCCTGGGCGGCGCGGGAAGGTGCCACCCTGCCCTGCGGCTCGTTGGTTCCAGGCAGGTGGAGAGAATTCCTGCTCCCGTCTGCTCGGGGGAGCTGACTCAGGACGGCGGAGGGGACTGAGTCACGAGCCTCCAGTTCCGCAGCCTTCGAGCGAGGGGGTGAGGTCAGGGCCCCGTCGGGTGTGCCGACTTCGCGGCTTTGTTTCTGGGCGGCCCCCCCGCCACCTCCGGCCACGCCAAATGGCAACACCTGGGCCGACGGGTGTTCCGGGCGGCACGCTCCAGCCGGAGGGTCATTTGCCTTCTTTGCACGCAAAAGATTCAGCCTCTGCAGAGAGGGGCAGAGTCCGCCGGGCTGCTCCAAGAGCCCCAAGTCTGTGACCCGGAATGTTGTTTTCAGTCTATTGTGTTACCTTGGCTGTGAGCCAGCGTCCCCAACAGCGACCGATAACCAGGTCTCCTTGCGGGACGGATGCCACCTGTGTGCCTTCCTGCCTCCTGAGCCGCTGAGGCTGGAAGACACGGGAGAACCCCCCACCCCCAGCGTTTTGTCCCCCGTGATCTCTGCTGCCGTCACCCCAGGCCTGGGCCTCAGAGTCCAGGGGCAGCTTGGGAGGCTGTCTGGTTCCATCTCGGCTCTGTCTTGGGCTAACACGGGGGCAACAACGGTATCTACCGGTGCTCCTCGGACTTGTAGGTTTGCAGACCTCACCTGGGTTCTTGTTAAAAAGGCCCCTTCCCGAGGTGGCTCACGCCTGTGATCTCAGCACTCTGGGAGGCCGAGGCGGGAGGATCGCTTGAGCTCAGGAGTTTGAGACCAGCCTGGGCAACATAGTGAGACCCCGTCTCTACTAAAAATAGAAAGAAATTAGCTGGACAACTGAAAATATATAGAAAAAATTAGCCGGGCCTGGTGGCGCATGGCTGTAGTCCCAGCTACTCGGGAGGCTGAGGCAGGAGGATCGCTTGAGCCCAGGAGTTGGAGGTTGCTGTGAGCGAGGCTGACGCCACGGCACTCTAGCCTGGGCGACAGAGTGAGACTCTGTCTCAAAAAAAAAAAAAAAAAAAGTCCCTTCCCCGTGCAGCCGGGCTCAGGCGAATCCTGAGACTCTGCATTCCTAACCCCCTCCCGGGCGAGGCCCAGGCTGCTGCTCTGGGGGCCACGCTTGAGTCCAGGAGGTAAGTCACGCTACGGTCAGGGGCCCACTCCGTCGTAAAAGCCAGGCCCTGGGTTTCACAAGCATCGCGTCGTGTCCTTAATCCTCGCAAAAGATACCGCCATTCCCATTTTGCACTTGAAAACCCGAGGCCCCCGCCGGGCACAGGTGACCTGCCCGAGATTACGCAGCTGGGAGCCGCCGAGCCCGGCGCTCGGGGCCAGCACAGCCTTGGAAAGGACGCCGGCGGGGAAGCCTCTTACTACTGAGCCATGTCCTCGCTCCAAAAGCCACGGGAGGCTTTTTCCAAGGCAGCCAAGTGGGACATAAATCAGCGGAGAGCCCAGGGCCAGCCAGGCCCTGCTGACGGCGGGCAGGCCTGAGGCAGCGCGTCCGGACAAGGCCGGCACGCTGCCCGTGGGGACCGCTGAGCCGGGACCTGGTGCTTTAGTCGTTCGAGGACTGGCTCGGCCTTCCAACCACGTGGGCGTTTTCCTTAATCGGGGGGCTGCTTTGAGGACAAAGGGGCCAGAGTCTCCTGCTGGTTGGGGACCTCAGCAACTGGGAGGAATAGAACATGCATAGACTCTGGGTCCTCAAATTGGGGGTCCCTAAACCAGCAGTTGGGGGGAGGGAGGGCTGCAATCTGTGTTTTTAAGATCCCTCGGGGCGATTCTGCTCAACTTTGCAACAGGCAGGGACAGCTAGAATGCTGGGGCTTGGGGACCTCACGTGGGGCGTGACCTGCGTCTTCCCTCTTTTCCGAGGGGACCTGCGTGAAATGACACAGCAAGGTCAAGGCAGGATGTAGGTCTGGTTGCAAGTGGCAGAAATCCGTTCAAAGTAGCTTTAAAAATTAAAAAAAAAAACAAAACTGTTTTCATCGAAAAGCCCAGGGTCGTGTGCTTCAGGTGCGGCTGGATCCAGGTGCTGAGCGACATTATCAGGACTCAGTTTCTTTGTCTCCATTTCTGGGCTCCGTGTCCCATTGCGCCCGCTGCCTTCTCCACGGGGTGCCCCTCGCTGCTCCCCAGTGTAGTGTCCTCCCCCCACCCCTCCCCCACAGCCATCTCAATCTAGAAAGCGCCTTCATTTCTCCCACTGTTTCTAGCCAGAGTTCCTGGTCCTCACTCGCTGACCCATCCTCGAGGCAGTCAGGACAGGACAGCTCCTCCGATCGGCCCGGCCTGGTGCCCACCCGGCGGCAGCAGGAGGCGGCACCAGCCCCGTCCGGACCCCGGGGGCTGAGAGCAGCAGGTGAGGGCCTCCAGTCGCCGATTTCCCGAGCCAAGTTGCAAAGAGCAGGAGGTGCCCTGTTGGAAAAAAACAAAGCAGAACCGCACGCGCGCGCGTACACACACACACACACACACACACACACACACAAGGCTTTTGGGGTTAGTCACACCTGGGGCTGCTTGACTCAGCAAAGTTCGACGGCTTTCCTCGGTGCAGGAATTCTCAGAGCCTTGGACTACTAGTTGATGAGCGGGACATGCTCCAAGATCCTCAGGGCTCCCGGGGCCGCCCTCCGTGTAGGCTTGGATGTCCCCATGCACCTGGGGAACAGTCGGTCCGCGGGGCTGAGCTAGCGCCGTGGTTTGGGGCAGGGGGCGGCTCACCCGTTTGCGGCCAGCGGGAGGAACCTTTGCCCCCCTGACCAGGGGCTGCCGCCGCTCTCCCGGCAGAGCAGATTGCAGGGTGGTTTGCGGCATCCAGGGCAGGGCGTGTGTGCGTGTGAGCCCGGCCCCGGCCCCGTGGGGTGGGCGCCTGTGTCTGCGGGGCGCGCACGGACGGAAGACCCGAGCCCCGTGTGCGCTCAGAGCCTGATCGCTTCTCTCCTTCTCTGCTTCCTCCCTTTGAAGGCAGCAGACGCAGACGCCCAGCCCCGTCTGAGGAGCCCGAGAAATGTAAGTGGCCTCTGACCTCTGCACGGGGTCGATGTCTTACCGGGTGGGGGGCTCAGGAGCTCAGCGGCTTCTCCCCCGGGACCTCGCCCACCGGCCCGCGTCGGCCCCCGTGTGCCTGCTGGGTCCCAGGAGCAGCGGCCCTGCGGAGGGGTCTGGAGACTGGGCCCGCACCCCATCCTGGTCCCAGGGATGTTCCGTTCTTGCCGAATCGTTCAGGAGTGAACCGCGGCGCGATGGCCCTTCACCCCGATCCCACCGGTCTTTCTCAAGAGCAAGGCCGTTCCCTCATAACCAGGGCACGGTTATCTGCCCCAGGACATTTGCTTCACACCCGTGCAGTCTGTCATCTAATCTCCGTGTGGTAGTGACGTTTTGCTGGCCGTGGGGGTGTTTGCATCCGTTTCCCCTTTTCTTCTGGTTGGCTCGGGGTCGCCTGTGAAGCCGGGAGGAAGAGAAAAGCTGGTGCGTGGCCCGGAGACCCTCGGCCTGCTGCGGCCATGGCCGGACCCGGCTCCTTCCTGGTCCTCAAGCCCCTCGAGCCCAGGGTGACCTGTCGGTACCAGCCCGTTCCCACGGAGATGTTTTCTCCAGGCCGCGTTCCCCTGTGCCGCGCGGCGCCGGGCGGTTCGATGCGCTGGCTCGCGGTAGCCCCGTCGGGTGGGCACCGATATCCTCCCCATTGTACAGACTGGGAAACTGAGGCTCAGAGAGGTGCAGCGACTCCTCCCAAGGTGGCACAGCTTGGAGGGATTGAACCTGGTTGGCCCCAGCCTGGTGTCCACACCCTCCCCACCCCCCAGGCGGGGCGCAGACGCCGGGTCCGGCCCCAGCCTCGTCCCCACGGCCTTCCTGCTGGTTAATGAGCAGCCGGGATGTCAGTTCTGCTTATGGTCTTGCACAAGGGCCCGTGCCGGGCTGGAAGCTTTGCAGGCGATGAACGGAGGCCAGCCGCCTCTCCTCGTATTCGAGGCTTGTTATCTGGTGGCCCTTGGAACCTGTTTCACAGGAGAGGCAGCCCAGGCCGAGAGCCGGGTTCGCCCTCAGACCTATCGGACACTTCCTCCAAGCAGCCCTCCGGGCTTGCTCTTTCTGAAAGGGCTCCTTGGCCCCTTGACCTGGGATTCGCACGGGGTGTCTAGAGGAACAGGGTAGACGAAGAGACGCTGCCACACTGCTGGGGGCATGTGTCCCTCCTTGCTGGGCACGTCGCCGGGGGCCTGAGCTATTCGCAAACCAGCCCCCAAAAGTGTTGATAACGGGACAACCCGCGTAGCGGAATCCGGGGACCCAGGGAGCCAGGGGGTCCCCGGTTCAAATCCGCGCTCCGGCCGGGGCCAGCTGTGTGAGCCTGAGGTGAGTCACTGCACTGGTCTGAGCCTCAGTTTCCCGGCCTGTAAAATGGAACAGTAACAGCACCCGGGAGGATCAGAAGGTGATTTTAGGGTTCTGGGATTGAGGGTAGCGCCCCCGTCGTGATCGCAGCGGGGTTTTGAGGTGCTCCCGGCACCCCACACACAGTTTCTCGTTTCGCCCTCCACGGCGGGAGCCGCTAGGGCAACACCCCACGCCCGCGGATAACGGGGCCACCGGCCGCGTCCGGAAGTCAGATCCGCCCTCCTGGGTGCTTGGCGCAGTTTAAGGAAGAGAGGAGACCGCTGACAGGGGACCCTCTCTGCGTTTGTCGTGAGGTCCCCCGTGGGTGGCTCCCTGACCCCGGCCCACTGTCGGCTCCGGAGGGGCAGGCGGACCGACCCGTGACTTCTCACGCCGCCTCAGGCCTGTCCAGCGGGAGTGTCAGGGCGTCATCCACTCCCCAGGAGGGCGGAGACCGTGATAAAATGATATTTATTGTTTGTTTACCCTGATTGCAAAAGCCATACCTTTTTTTTTTTTTTTTTTGAGACAGAGTCTCACTGTGTCGCCCGGGCTAGAGTGAGTGCCGTGGCGTCAGCCTCGCTCACAGCAGCCTCCAACTCCTGGGCTCAAGCGATCCTCCTGCCTCAGCCTCCCGAGTAGCTGGGACTACAGCCATGCGCCACCATGCCCGGCTAATTTTTTCTATATATTTTTAGTTGTCCAGATAATTTCTTTCTATTTTTTCAGTAGAGACGGGGTCTCGCTCTTGCTCAGGCTGGTCTCGAACTCCTCACCTCGAGCGATCCTCCCGCCTCGGCCTCCCAGAGTGCTGGGATCACAGGCGTGAGCCACCGCGCCCGGCCGGGGCACGTTCTTAAGATGCCGGGTATGTGTCTACAAATCGTCACCTAGAGGTTGCCTTGATTTACACTCCAGCCTTGGAGCAGGGACAGCCTCTGCCTTCAGGCCTTCAGGGAACAGGATTTAAAACGATCCATCCCAGAGACGCAGCAGCTCCTGTCTGCCAGCCTTCCTCGTTTGGGGAAGCCAAGAAAAACTCAGTGAACAAAACGTAGCCACGGAGGCCAGCTCGGTGGCTCACGCCTGCAATCCCAGCACTCTGGGAGGCTGAGGCGGGAGGATCGCTTGAGGCCAGGAGTTTGAGACCAGCCTGAGCAACATAGTGAGACCCCATCTCTGCAAAATAATAATAATAATAATAAAAATTAGCCGGGCATGGTGGCGCGTGCCTGTAGTCCCAGGTACTCGGGAGGCTGAGGCAGGAGGATCGCTCGAGCCCAGGAGTTGGAGGCTGCTGTGAGCTACGATGAGGCCACGGCACTCTAGCCTGGGCAACAGAGTGAGACCCCGTCTCAAAAAAAAATAAAAAATAGTTATGAATACTGGGCCAGGCTCGAGGTCAAAAAACACACCCGACCGTCTAGAGGAGAGGCGTGGTTAGCACGTGTTAGCTCAGGTGTCTGACGGTCCTGAGGGTGAATGTCATTTGGTCTTGACCTTTCTGTGTGACCCCAGGCATGTCACTCAACCTCTCTGGGCCCCAGGGTCCTCTGTCAAAATGGGCACGATGCAGAATGATGTAGCGTCTCCCTTCTCCTTAGTGGGTCCGAGGGGGCTCCCCGGCCGGCGTCTCCCCCTGTCTGGGCCCTTCGTCCCTGCAGGGGTCACACAAGGATTCCTTCCGGGAGAGTCTGCGGGGCCTTGCAGAGACCGTAGCTGCCGACCACCGTGAAATCCCAGAGTGCTTTCTGGAAGGTGTTCTCATCCATGGGCGGCAAGTCCAGAGACCCAGGCTGCCAAAAGCCGGAGCCTTCCGGATCTCTGGGCGGCATTCGGCGCCTGTGTCTGCTCCTGTCTGACTCACTTGCTGGTAGACCTTGGACAAGTTGCTTGCCCTCTCTGGCCCCTTTGGTTTCCTTACGTGGGATCGTTTATTTCCCGGGTAGCTTCTCGGGGTGGCAGCGCCGAGCCCGGGCGAGAATCCCCGCCCTGCCGTTTAGGAGCTGGGCGTCCCCACAGGTGGCCGCACAAACCGTCACTCTGTTGCCAAGCGGGACGAGGGCCCCAAAGACGCAGTTGGCGTGGGGACCCCGGCGGGCCGGGCCTCGTCCGGGGGTGCTGGGGGGACCACGAGTCGCCCCGCCGTCCTCTCACGAGTCTGTTTCCGCCCTTCATCTCTCCGCCTCGTAACAAGCGTCCCAGGCACAGAGAGGTACGTCGACCTGCCCAAGGTCACGGAGCACCTTGCAGCCTGGGCTTCTGTTCCTCCCGGACCCGCCCTTCCCGTCGTGGCACCGCCGTCGGGGAGAACGGTCTTTGCCGCCCCGTCCTGGGGGCGCCAGCTTGGGTGGTCCGTGTCCTGCCGGGGCCTCCGTCGCCCCATTGGTGACACGTGGGGACCGCCGTGCCTGCTGGGTCGGCGGATCGCACGGGAGAAAGCACTTTGGTGGTTCAAAGAGTCAGCGCAGGAGTTCCGTGTTGGGAACAGTCGTATTAACACGCTTTCGGGGACGACGGGTCACGTTTAGCGATCCAGGCATTCAGCGAGGTCTCTCGGCCTAAAGAGACAAAGCCACAGAGTGTCACCTCCTCCGGGCCGACGGAGCCCCGTGCAACCAGCCTGGAAGCCTCCTGGCTGAGCTCTGGACGTGCCGGATGTTTCGGGGACGAGGGTCGCTTCACCCTGCCCGGCGAGGGGAAGGCCCGGGTGAGACCAGGTGACGTCTGGGGAAGTTTGGGGAAAATCTCTGAGTATCTCAAAAGCGAGAATCGAAAGTCTCCTCCGTCACCAGAAAAGTTACACTTTTCCCGCGGCGCGGGCCCTGGGGACGCAGAGAGGAGCGGCCCTGTGTCCGGCCCGGGGACCCCCCCCCAGGCCAGCGGGGAGACGTGGGGACTCCGGAGCCCGTCGGCCGGGTCTCGGGGAAGACGCTTTGGGCCGTGCAAACTGCAAAACAAGCTCCCAGAGGCCTCGAAGGATGAAAATGCGCCGGGTGGGCGCGAGGCGGGAAGGGCGTCGCCCGCAGGGGTGACAGCCCGCGGCGGGGCCTGGCAGAGAGTGCGAGCTGAGCCGGGTTCCGGGGGGCTCGGGGCCGCCCTCGCTTCCATCCGGGCAGCCAGCGCGGAACCAGAAGTCCTCATGCGATGGTTCCAGGTGCCCCTTAAAGGAAGTGGCCGCCGTTTAGTCGTCCCGACACCTGGCTTCTGGCGCAGGAGGAACAGCAGACGGGCCCCCGCCTGCCCCCAGACGGTCGCAGGAGCGTCCAGAAGTCCCGAGAGGAAGCCGCTCTAATCAGGCGTCTGACCCGGTTTGCTGACTCACGGGGTTTCGGGAGGGGGACAGCCGCGCCACCGTCGTTTGACACAGAACGCCGGGCGGCGCTGATCCGGCGGTTTCCCCGCGTGGCCGATCCCAAGCCCCGGGTGTCTGTTGCCGCCTCGCCGGGCGCCTTAGCTGATGCCAAAAAGAGGCAGGACCAGGGTCGAGTGTTTGCTGAGCGAGTGCGCGAAATACAAGAGGGGCCCGTCTTGCTCGGGCAGGGGGTGTTGAGACACTTCCTTGTCCCTTCCCTTGTGTAATCCGAGGTGGCCCATTTTACAGATGACGAAACTGAGGCCCCCGGGGGGAAGCCACGTCCCTTGGGTCGAGCGGCAGGCGTCGGTTTCCGACTGAAACCTTCTGGGCAGAGGTGGAACCGGGCAGAGCGTGTCTGGGGAGAGTCTCGCGGGGAGGTGGCCGCCGGGAAACTCGCAGAGAGAGAGCTGCAGAGGTGAGGAGGGGCCCCTCGTCCCCGCAGGGGTGTGCGGCCGCGGAGTTATGCAGAACTCGGCCACCGGGGGTCGGCAGGACCCGACTGACCAAATAAATAGACGAGTCCATTCAAAGGGACGGATTTCTTGTCTATTTATAGTCGTGGCCTAAATCTCAGGCATCCTTGTCCCCCCAGGAGCCGGTGACGGCGGCCCAGGCTGTCTACGGGGCAAGTAAGCGGATTAAGGCCTGGGCTGCTGCGGTCCCAGGGTCAGGGTGAGAGAAGGCGGGGGAGGGAGGGAGGTGGCAATTGCATTTCCGCTGTGGGGACACCAGCCCCGGCCCCTTCCCCCGCGCCACGCCCCTGGTCCTTAGCGACCTAATTGCTCGGGCCGGTCAGTTTTTTTTTTTTTTTTGAGACAGAGTCTCACTCTGTTGCCCAGGCTAGAGTGCCGTGGCGTCAGCCTCGTTCACAGCAACCTCCAACTCCTGGGCTCCAGCGATCCTCCTGCCTCAGCCTCCCAGGTAGCTGGGACTACAGGCATGTGCCACCATGCCCGGCTAATTTTTTCTATATACTTTTAGTTGTCCAGCTAATTTCTTTCTATTTTTTTAGTAGAGATGGGGTCTTGCTATGTTGCCCAGGCTGGTCTCGAACTCCTGGCCTCGAGCAATCCTCCCACCTCGGCCTCCCAGAGTGCTGGGACTACAGGCGTGAGCCTCCGCACCCAGCCTGGCCAGTCCGATTGTAAGTGGTTAAAAATCTCTTCCCCAGCGACTGGATTCTACCTGCTTCTTGCTGAGCAATTTGAAAAATAACTGCCCTAACCTCCTGCCGGCTTCAGTTTCCTCCTGTGTCAGGTCGAAGGGGTGGGACGTCGTGGTGTCAAAGGTCGAGGCCGGGAGACGCCCCACAGCCCAGCGATTAAAGATGCAGGACGCTGGAGTTCGCCCCTTCCTGGCTGTGCCGCGTCAGTCAAGTCGCTTAATGTCTCTGAGCCTCGGTTCCTCGTCTGTGCGATGGGGGTAAAGTCCCTCATCTCCAAGGGCAGGGGGTAAAGGGACCGGCCTCCCGGCCACGCACTCGCGGCACTTGGCGCGGGCGCCGTGCGGTGAGGCGACTTCGCGTACGTCGAAGGCGGTTCCAGAGTGTGCTTTGTGTCCCGTGGGACTCTCCAAGGTGTGCGCAGCCGTGATCAGTGAAAAATGATTCAAAGAAAGAAGAAAAATATTTAACGTGCTTAAAAAATTACCATTAGGAAGAATTCTGTGCAGCGCCAGGCATGTGATGTTAGCTGCCGTCGTTATTATTATTATTATTATTATTATTTCAAGCACACAGGAACTGTTGGAATTAGGAGAGCAAAGCGTTGCTCTAACAATAAACCTGTCCTCGTCCCCACCCGGGACGGCCCGGCCCTGCCATCTGCGTGAGGATTTCAGCCGGGGAACGACCAAGCTGCTGAGAGACAGGCAGGGGAAGGTCGGGAGGGCTTCCTGGAGGAGGCCGCGTTTGCGGGCAAGAAGAGCAGGCGTGTGCATTCCCGGGCCTGGGAGTGGCCGGCGCAGAACGCACCCGGGATGAAAGCCCAGGGCCTCCCACGGATGGCGGGGGTGCGGGGCGTCCTGTCATACAGGGACCCCCGTCTCTGGCTTTAGCGCTACCACGGCGCAGCCTTAACGGGCTGCGTTTTTCCGGAACGCACCGTCTCCGGGTGCCCTGGGCTGGGCCGGAAGGGGCATCGCGACCTCACGACACGATGTGCCGAGCCCAGGGCCGAGGCACTGGGCGTCTTCCGTGATCTCTCTGGTCTCGTCCGCGTGGCCCCGCGTGCCGGGACTCGAGTAAGTCACGCCTGCCTGTCTGCCCGCGTCCCCGTCTGCTCCCGGAGCCCCTGTCCCTTTGCGGAACCACGCCTGGAACTCCCTAGACGGAGGCTCTCGTCCGGGCCCCTCTCCACCCGGGCCTCGGTTTCCCCACCTGTGAAATGGGGCCATCAGGCCAGATGGCAGTGTGGAATTTCACAAGCTAATCCAAGCTCAAAATCCAAATCCGGGTCGAGGAATGGAGCGCCCCACGCAGGTCGGTGAACTTTTCATTTCACCACCTTATGGAGGTTTAAAAAAACAAAAAAAAAGTGACCAACCGCTCTCACCGTGATGTAAAAGGAAATTCATTTTTTACACCAAAAAATAAAAAAAGGAGGCGGGCTGCCGTGTTAGGAGCCAGGGACGCCTCCCGCCGCAGGCTGGAGGAGGCTTCACCCCCGTCGGCACGGCCACGGCCGCAGAATAAATCGTCGTTCGCAAGGGTGTCACGGCCGGCCGCCGTCATGGCTGCCGTCCTGAGCCCGGCCGGGGACAGACATGTCCGGATTAGCTCCGTGTACGGAGGTGTCTGCCCGCGTGTGCCCCCGGCTCCGTGCCCAGCGGCTCACCTGCGTCGGCCGGTGTGATCGCCGTCTGCCCTGTGGGGTTGATGTCGCCGTCGGCCGCGTTTTACAGATGGGGAAACTGAGGCACGGAGAGCCGGCTGCCCAGGGGTGCAGGCCTGGTCTGGCTGATTGCGTCTGCGCTCCGCCTTCTGCCTTTCTCCTGCCTGAGAGGCCCCCCGCCGACACCCCGAGGCTAGGGGAGGCCGGGCCACAGCGGGTTTCGCCACCTGCGCCCACACCCCAGGGAGCCGCCAACCCCGGGGGGACCCACGGCATCGGGGAGTCAGCGAGTGTGACGGGGACCTCAGGGCCCCCCGACGGCACCCACTGAAGAAGAGGATGCCCGGGGAGAAAGAGCGGACGGGGCGGCCAGGAGACAGGGGTGCGGGGGTGACGCCCCGAATCTCAGATCTGAGCCCCGGTCTGGGTGCTGCGAGGCGATCTCGGGGGCGCCCAGCAGGCCTCGGCCCGGAGGCCAGGCTGTCGCCGGCTTTAGGGAGAAGGTCGATCCGTTCTGTCGTCCTGGCATCCTGAACTTTCTGAGGGCCGGCTGTGCCGGGCGCTGATCTAGGCGGTCCGTGCGTATTAGCTCATTGAATCGCTCCACCACCCGCAGGGTCGGCTCCGTTAGCGGCCCCATTCTCGATTCGGGCAAACCGAGGCTCGGGCAGGTTTATTTGTGGTGTCCGGTTTCCCCCGCTCGGCTGCTCCGTGGCCCGCCGGGGTGCGGAGCCTGGGGCTGGGGGGTGGTCTCCGAGGCTTGTCCCCCAACCCCGGCGTCAGACCTGCAGGCCCCACTCACCTTCCTGGGCCCCCGACCCGCCTTCGCCTTGAGGCCTCAAGCTCCCTTCCCCTGTAGCAAGCAGGTGAGATGTTGGCCACGTCCTGGGTTCGAATCCAGGCTCCGTCGCTCTCGCCGGGTAACCGTGGGACCAGCCCACGTCTCCTCTCTGAGCCCCATTTTCCTGGTTTGTAAAACGAGGGCCCAAGTGAGCAGTGGGGGGCCCCGCGGCAGACTGTCACCCCGGGGGGCCACTGCGGTGGCCCTGGGCTCAGCGGGGCTGGCAGGGCTGACACTCGGCCTGGCCCGGCCCCCAGATGCTTTTGCTGTCTGGCGGGCAGGACGTCTGCGTGCACACATGTGCGCACATACATGACACATACACGACATACATGACACACACATGACACACAACACATACGCGACACACGACACACAGTGCATATACGACACATGACACATACGCGACACGACACATACATGACATACATGACACATACGCGACACACGGCACATACATGACACACACCGCACGCACGACACATGACATACATGACACACATACACGACATACACGACACATACATGACATACACGGCATACGTGACACACGGCACATACATGACACATACACAGCGCATGCACGACACATGACACATACGTGACACGACACATACACGACATACATGACACATACATGACACACGTGTGCGTACACATGCATTCTCACTGGTCAGCTCTGATTTCTGTTAGTCGATGTCGGTTTACGTTTGACCGAGCGTCTCCCAGCCCGCGAGCACCACCGTTCCCAGCCTCACCCGGCTGGAAGATTCACCCGGAAGCTGGTTTAACGGCCCAGGTTCCTGGGCTCCCACCTTGAAGGTTCGGAGTCAGTAGGTCCGGGTGGACCCCTGCGTCTCTGATGTCCCGGCCCCTGGGAGGAGTTTGGTCACCCACCAGTCCTTCTTGAGAGCCCAGAGACTTCACTAATGGAGAGTTTTACAGATTAAGGGGCCCATTTTACAGATGAGGAAATCGAGGTTCCCCAAGGAGAACGTTGAGTTCTGTCCAGAGTTGCACGGTTCTGAACGCGAGCCCAGCGCCTGGAGAATGGAGTCGGCAGGGGTGTGGGCTGGAGGGGGCGAGAGGGAAAAGTCTGGGGTGGGTCGGGAGGGCTTCTGGGAGGGGGTGACACCCGGGCCAGGGTCTTCGAGGTGGGCGACGTCCACCTAAACGCAGGAGAACCCACCTACCAGGCACATGCTCGAAGGGGGCCCCGCCAGGGGGGTGAGGGGACCCCGGACTCTCGCTGAGCAAGAGGGGAGCTTAGAGATTGTTCTCCGGACAGCTGGGAGCCATTGATGGTTCTTGAGCTCGGAGCTGACACAGCAGCGTCTGCCGGCCCGGCAGGGTTACACGTGAATTCCGGGCACCCAGGTTTGGAATAAGAGCTCACTTTCCGCCTCTGGCGCCCACGGCCCTCCCCGCCGCCCGTCGCTGCGCCGTGGTGCCCGGGCCTCGGTTTCCCCGTCTGTAAAGTGGGCTCACACGTGGACCCGCTAAGATGTCCGAGGCCCCATCGTGAGTCTTTGGTTTCGTGCAGAGATTCCCCCGGGTCCCCGCGACACCCGGCAAATGTTCAGGTGCCAGGAAACGTCATTTCAGAGTGGAAATGGCGCAAGGCGACACGCGTTGACGAACGAAAATCAATTTTCCAGAAGATTCGGGGCTGATCCCTCAAAACCAGAGAAAGCTTTGTAGAGTTTTGACCACCTGGGGGGGATGGTAGCGGGTGCCTGTCCCCCGGCTGCTGGATAAGTGGGGCGAGCCCGTGCGCTCCGGCCCCCAGCCCCGGCTGAGCTAAATTTCTGCGTCGGCCTGCGGTCAGGGCACAGCTAGGGAGGAAGAAGAGAGTCCTTCCTGGTGGAGGAGAAAAAGGGAACCAGGAGGACCCGGGGGAGGTTGTTTGCAAACATTTAACGAGCCGGGAGTTTCACTTCCTGTGGACGGGACGTTGGTGTCCATTTCACAGATGGTAACACTGAGGCCGAGAGAGAGAGAAAGTTGACCTGCCTGAGTCAGAACAGCCGGGGCCGTTGTCTGCGGAGCTGCGACTGCCGCCCGAGCCCCGGTGGTGGCCTGGCTGCGATGACAACGGCCACACACCCCCGCCACCCGCCACCCACCCCCCCCGCCGACTTTGTCTCCTTTTTTTTCCTGCAGAGCCAGGGAGGGGCCGCCCGGCCGGCCGTGAGCAGAAGGGCGGCTTCGGCTTCGGGGTTCTTGCAGCCGGAAAGGGGAAGTCAGAGGACATGGCGGCCGAACCTTTTTCTGGGGTGACCGCGCCCCGCCCCCGCTTCCTGCAGAGCCGGCCTCCGTGGGAGGGAGGCCGACGGCAAGGGCAACGGCCTCCTCCTCCTGGTCGCCTTGCGGCTGCTGACTCACCCCTCCTCGGCCCTGCGGCCCCGGTGGCAGCCCGACCCCAGCCACCCCAGCCGTGGGGGACAGGCGTGGAGAAGGGGCTCCCCCAGCCCCGTCCGTCGGGGGCCCCCTCCAGCTCGGCCGTGGCTACGCGGCTGCCCCAGGCCCGCTCGGCGGTGTTCGGGGTCCCCCCTGCGTCCAGGCTGCGAGGCCGTCACGGCACCCCCCCGTCTTGGAAGCATGTCTCGTCGGCCCCTGACCGGGCACGTGACCCCCGTCCTGCCTCCGAACTGGCAGAATAATTTTTGCGTCATTTTAACCCAACGAGCTCCCTCCTTCCCGTCTCTAGACGTCAGCACCACGGCGGGGGGCGAGGCCCGGAAGGTGTCCCCGTGTCCCCGGCGGGCGCCCAGTTGGGGCTTTTGCTCCTGTGTGGCCACCTCCCCGGGGGGAATGTCCCCAGGTGAGCGAGCGGCTGCAAAGAGCAGACCTGGGGAGCGACTTCCAAGCACCGCGTCGCCGAGGGGAGGGGGGACCCCGTTCTTTCCACAGCGTCGAGTCTGGGAGGGGCGTCAGGTCCGTACACAGGGACATTTCTTTGTGCCGCCACCGCCGGGTCCTTGGGCAAGGGGAGAGCGTTCTAACCACCCGCCCCGCAGGTTCCTGGGGGTGGCCCCGAGGCGTCGGGGTTCAGGACTCTGCAGGCCCCGCCGCCGCCGGGGGTTGGCAGAGCCCCCCACTGGCACAACTCGGGATTAACCCAGGTTCCAGCCCCGCCCTCGGGGCCCCGTCGCCCTTCCAGCCGCACACCGGCTTTCTGTGTCTCCACTGTATTCAGCACGAACCTCTTCGCACGTGCTGTTCCCTGCTCTGAGGACACTGTTCCACCCGGTCTTTGCCGTGCACGTCTCAGCTTCGGTGTGACCGAAAGCACGGAGCCTGGAGCCCACTGTCCGGGTTCGAATCCCGGCTGTGTGACCTTGGGCAAGTGGCTTCACCTCTCTGGGCCTGGCTCCTTCATCCGGGCTGCCGGGGAGTGAATGGGTTAGTGGGTGCCTGGAAGGGGCTCAGCGCAGGGCCTGCCCGCAGCTCTAGCTCGGCCCCTGGACCCCCGAGATGCCGAGGGGCGGCGCCTCGCCCCCGCCCTTCCCCGGGCCCGGCCCTGCCGTTTCCAAGGAGACGATAAGAGGATTCGAACCCAGTCCCCAGACCTTGTGTTTATCTGCTCATGTTTTTTTAAGGAGGAGATCGACACGCCGCCCTGGAGCTGTGGGGCCCGGGACGACACCCCCCCCACCTTCCCCGCAGCCTCCCCACCCCGCGGACTCCCGTCCTTTGCCCCCGCAGGGTCCCTGGAGGCATTTGAGGTCGCCACGCCCGAGTAGCCTTATCCTGGGAATAGATAACCAAATGGGACCGACCACATGATTCGATTAAATGATTAAATCCTTTAAAGGTGTACTTCTTTTACTAAAAAGACGGGGGAAAGGCCAGGTTCGGCGGCTCACGCCTGTGATCCCAGCACTCTGGGAGGCCGAGGCGGGAGGATCGCTCAAGGTCAGGAGTTCGAGACCAGCCTGAGCAAGAGCAAGACCCCATCTCTACTAAAAATAGAAAGAAATTAGCTGGACAACTAAAAATATATAGAAAAAATTAGCCGGGCATGGTGGCACATGCCCGTAGTCCCAGCCACTTGGGAGGCCGAGGCAGGAGGATCGCTTGAGCCCAGGAGTTGGAGGTTGCTGTGAGCGAGGCTGACGCCACGGCACTCTAGCCCAGGTGACAGAGCGAGACTCTGTCTCCCAAAAAAAAGAAACAAAAAATAGATAAAAAAGAGGGGAAAAGAGTCTTTGGTGAGTTTCTAGTTCCTTCTCAAGCACAGCCACCTGGCTTAAAGGCAGGACTGGCACTTGACCCAGTGTTTGGTTTGGTGCTTTTCTTGCGAAAACTAGGGCCAGGGTGGCACTGAGGGGTGCGCCCAGAGCAGACATCGCTAATGGATCCCAGCCCTCCTGCTCATCGAGCCCGTTCCTGGCCTGGAATCTACGGGACCACGCTCCCCCGAGCCCCTGCAGACCTAGCAGACGCCCCGTTGCTGGAGGAAGGCTGCAGTCCCCAGCGCGGCCGCCTGTCCCGCCCGGGTCTGTGCTGTCCCGTCAGCCGGCCCCACCCAGCCCTGTGGCCCTTGGCGCCCGAGCCCCGTCTCCATCCTGCGGCCCGCGCTTCCCTGTTCGGCCCTCGCCGGGTTCCCCAATTTGTCAGCTGGTCCAGCGGTTTGCAGCTGGCTTCTTAAAGCGCCGGACCCCCTTTCACTCTGGGCAGTCGCTGACGCCGGTGGGGACCCGTGGCCGCCGGAGTGGTTGAGAACATGGACCTTGGAGGCCAGGACGGACCCGGGAGCCATTTGAAGCTCAAGTGGCCTTTTACTCGCTGTGTGACGGTGGGCAGGTGGCTTCACGTCTCTGCTGCTCAGGAGCAAATCGAGGGTGTAGCAGCGCCCCCTAGGGGTGCAAAATGCCCGGGAAGTGCCGAGTGCCCTGCTAAGTAAATGTGCATGCAGTCAGTGCTAACTAAATGCAGCTCCGGGAAGCACTGAGTGCCGAGCTAAGTAAATGTGCATGCAGTCGGCGCCCCCCAAATGCAGCTCCGGGAAGCGCCGAGTGCCACGCTAAGTAAATGTGCATGCAGTCGGTGCTAACTAAATACAGCTCCAGGAAGCACCGAATGCCGTGTTAAGTAAATGTGCATGCAGTCGGTGCTAACTAAATGCAGCTCCAGGAAGCACCGAATGCCGTGCTAAGTAAACATGCATGCAGTCCGTGCTAACTAAATACAGCTCCGGGAAGCACCGAATGCCGTGCTAAGTAAACATGCATGCAGTCGGTGCTAACTAAATGCAGCTCCAGGAAGCACCGAATGCCGTGCTAAGTAAATGTGCATGCAGTCGGTGCTAACTAAATGCAGCTCCGGGAAGCACCGAATGCTGTGCTAAGTAAATGTGCATGCAGTCGGTGCTAACTAAATGCAGCTCCGGGAAGCACTGAGTGCCGAGCTAAGTAAATGTGCATGCAGTCGGCGCCCCCCAAATGCAGCTCCGGGAAGCGCCGAGTGCCACGCTAAGTAAATGTGCATGCAGTCGGTGCTAACTAAATACAGCTCCAGGAAGCACCGAATGCCGTGTTAAGT